>PTRB01000022.1:0-255106 GCA_025094155.1 Lichtheimia hyalospora FSU 10163
GGGTAGAATGGGATGGTGCTTTGCTCTATGGTGGAGGATCGTTGGCAGCATGATTTATATGCGACAGTGTGGTCTGCCCTATCTAGGCCCTATCATTTGCATTTGAGGATTACTGCCTTAACCATTGGAAGTGAGCCTGTCATTTGCGACCTGGGTAGATTGGGAATCATGTGTCGCAAGTAGTGGTAGGTTGTGGGAGGAGTTGTTGACGTTATACACTCTTATGGATGGGTCGGCCACTGTGGGCTTGGGATGCTTCTTGTGTCCTTTTATCAGACCGAACAAGTACGACCCATTCAAGTGTAGCACCTAGAATAGTTCCCTTTAAATGTTCATCACGAATAACGTATAATAACATGACACGCTACCATATAGTTGTTGCCTCGCTCAACCTTGGATGCGTATTAAATATCGTGGAATGTACATCTTGAACCTTTCATATCACTCCAAAGAATTGCAGAAACCATACATTAGTTTGTTATCCACTTAATACCACGGTTGGTGATTGCGTGCAATTGCTTTACTCCCATAGTGAATAGGTGAAAAAAAAGGGAAGAGATGCATAAACAATCAAAGGATGCCAACCATATTCACTATGGGGGTAAAGCGATTGCAAGCAATCGCCACCACTCTCACTACTGTCAACAGCATGGTAACGTATTGCAACTATTAGACGAACAACAACGTCAATTGATTTTTGCCCTACATTTTTTATTGCTTGCGGAATACAGTGTAAAAATTCTTCCTGGTCATTAGGAAAGTTGGTGTAGAACATGCCATCTACAACAACTCTACTATAAGACAACAACGAGAATGAAAACAAGGACTAACACATGTTGGATGAAATAACAAAGCAAATGATATAAAGACGATAAAGATATTTTTATAGCGACAAATGGGTTCATTGCTGAAATGAATTTTGCACGTGGATGTGTACCATTGTTTGTGACAAGCAGCATGGTAATACCATACGTTTATTGATAATCAAATGACAAGTGAAATATCTAATTCATGGAAGAACAAGAGAGGGTAGTACTATTACTACTGAACGGGTTGATGGTGATACAGCATAGACACACAAAGTTTTCTGCAAGTCAAGTGGATGAATGATGGCACAAAGTAAGGGAGGAGGAGCATTGAACCCAAAAAAAGTTACTACTCATTTAGTAACACTTCTTTCTCTTGTCTTTTACACTTTCATTATGATCAATACGCGGATAGGTCGCTTCCTACTCCGTGTTCTGCTTCCAATCTCGATTGTCTTTACATTATTACTCGTTGCTTATCAAAGTGGCGCCTGGGATGTGGCATCTCAACACCGAGTCCGTTACCATCCAAAACCGCGCTTGAATGGCACAAGAGAGAATGCAGCATTTGTCGTCCTTGTTCGTAACGAAGACTTGGACTCCATGCGAGACACCATGCAACAGCTCGAGTCACGTTTCAATCGCAAATACGGTTATCCCTGGATCTTTTTAAACGATCAACCCTTTGATGACCGGTTCAAAGACTTTACTAGCGGTTTGGCTTCTGGTGATACATTCTATGGCACCCTTAACAGCACCATGTGGGGATATCCAGATTGGATTGATCAAGATAAAGCTCGTGCTCGTCGTGAAGCTATGGAACAAGATGGTGTCATTTATGGTGGAAGTGAATCGTATAGACACATGTGCCGGTAAGTGGAGGATGATGGCTTGATTGGGATAATATGGCTAAAGTATATATACATTTTAGTTTCCAGAGTGGTTTCTTCTTTCGACATCCTCTGTTGGATTCATATGATTATTATTGGTAAGTAAAGTACATGTTGCCTGGATACAAGAATGTACGTATGACTCATGTTGGCAACTAGGCGTGTTGAACCCCATGTCAACTTCCCTTGCGACATTGATTATGACCCATTCCAAGTAATGCGTGAGAAGGATTTAACCTATGGTAAGTGTCTTATCACCATTCGCATGTAACACAAAATATTGACAACTTTTGTGTGTGCAGGTTGGGTGATTACCATCAAGGAATTTGAAAAGACGATCCCAACACTTTGGAATACTGTCAAGGAATTCATGAAGGAGTATCCACAATACATTGTTCCCAAGGACGATCCTGAGAGTCTATTGGGTTGGATTAGTCCTGATGGTGGTGATACATATAACCTATGCCATTTTTGGAGCAACTTTGAAATTGGAAACTTGGCGTGGATGCGATCACAAGCCTATTTGGATTTCTTCAACTACCTCGACAAGTCGGGTGGATTCTTTTATGAAAGGTACCATGATGACATGTGTATGCAAATCAGACCCAATGTTGACACGCACATTCCGAATAGATGGGGTGATGCTCCCGTTCACAGTATTGCAGCGGCATTGATGCTCAAGCGATCCCAAGTGCACTGGTTCTACGATATTGGCTATTTCCATAATCCATGGACACATTGTCCTAGTGAACCTAGTTGGTTAGGTGTCGAAAAATGCTCATGCGATCCAGCAAACAGCTTTGGTAAGTAGAATCAAGGTGATTTTAGCTTCGTATCATTGATAGTATATTATATAGATAGTCATTGGTGGAGTTGCACACCTGAATATCTTCAAGTTACCGGCACGACTCGGCAGGATTATTTGATAGCACAACGCAATTGAGATATCACTCAAGACAGATGAAACACCTTTATTCCCAAATACAACTTTGCATACATATGAAGATTATTGCATTTGCCCATCAACAATAACGGTAGAAAATTAATGCCGCCTTTCCGTAGCTCCCCGCCATCGGAAGTATTACATTTACCAAATGCATGATATCGTCTGAATAAAGCCAACCATGTATCCGACTAGAACACTTGATCTTTACCAAACAAAGAACTTGTTGTCATGACGATGTTTGTTTGTCTATATCCGATCGGATCAGATCCTTTTGTGCTACCACATTCTTTCAATTACCATAAATGTAACCAATGGTCCCGCAGCTACATCCTTTATTGAAATCGAATAAATGTACAATGACATGATAAACAATAGTTGAAATCTATATTCTTGATATATCCAAATGAATGACACGTGCGACACGTTGTTTCTTGCGTGTTTACGCGCCATCATATTAGAGTAATTAGGTGTCATGCTCTAGCATTTCAACTTAATCAAGTAACCTATTATACCTTATACTGTCATTCACGTTCATATCGCGTGGGGTTCATGATTGCATTAAGCATCCATGGATTCAAAGTAAACGGGAAATAGTGCCGATGGTTACATCGCGGCTGTGTCGTGCTTTGAAGCGCGAAAAAAAAAGTGGACCGAATTACGTGACCATTTGTAAGAACGCGATGTGTATATAAAGGGGGTCTTTGATGAGAGCTTTGGATGTTCTTTACTCCTCTTTCTTCTCCTTTCATCTACACACACGGTCTCTCTCTCTTTATTATCTTGTACCATGTCTGCTACTATTGATACCACTGATAAGCTCGCCAAGATGAGCATCAAGGAACCTGCCGAGGTTATTACCAAGCCCTACAACAAGTATGACGAAGAAGAAGAGATTCTCAAGGAAAACCCACGACGCTTCTGCTTATTCCCAATCAAGTACCACGAGGTATAACTAGAGTTGTTGTCTTTATTGATCACGATGCTAATGGTGCTATAGATTTGGCAATTCTACAAGAAGGCTGAAGCTTCATTCTGGACTGCTGAAGAGATTGACCTTTCCAAGGACCAAAACGATTGGGAAAACAAAATGACCAAGGATGAACGTTTCTTTATTTCTCGTGTGCTTGCTTTCTTTGCCAGTTCCGATGGTATCGTCAATGAAAATCTTGTGGAGCGTTTCTGTAACGAAGTCCAAATTGCCGAAGCCAAGTGCTTTTATGGATTCCAAATCATGATTGAAAACATTCATTCAGAGACATACAGTCTTTTGATTGATACATACATTAAAGATTCTCAAGAAAAGGAAATGCTCTTTGACGCGATTGAAACCAGTAAGTTGGATTTTTTTTTCGCGTTCGCGACGCGGTGCTCCAATTTCCCTTATAGGATTTGCTGACCCCTGAATTTACTTTTATAGTTCCCTGCATCAAGAAGAAAGCTGACTGGGCCTTCAAATGGATTTCATCCAATGGTTCCTTTGCTGAACGCCTTGTTGCTTTCGCTGCTGTCGAAGGCATCTTCTTTTCTGGTTCTTTTGCTTCCATCTTTTGGCTCAAGAAACGTGGTCTCATGCCAGGCTTGACTTTTAGCAACGAGCTCATTTCTCGTGATGAAGGTCTTCACACTGATTTTGCTTGCTTGCTCTTCTCCCATTTGCGTAAACAACCCTCTCATGAACGCATCCGTGGTATCATTGTTGAAGCCGTTGCCATTGAACAAGAATTCTTGACCGATGCTCTTCCTGTCTCGCTTATTGGTATGAACGCCAAACTCATGTGCCAATACATTGAATTTGTTGCCGATCGCTTGCTTGTTGCCCTTGGTCTTAACAAGCACTACAACTCTACCAACCCATTCGACTTTATGGATATGATCTCTCTTCAAGGCAAAACCAACTTTTTCGAAAAGCGCGTATCTGATTATCAACGTGCTGGTGTCATGACCAAGGCACCTGCTGAGAAGGAGTTCACCTTGGATGCCGACTTTTAATATACACTCACACACAAGCTCACTCGCTCTCTCTATTACATTCATATCTTTTGCATTTCCTCCATATCCCTCCTCTTCCTCCTTCCCATATCTCCTTTACCTTTGCCCATCTTACATATAGCTGCTGTAAATAACAACAAAAAGATACATGGTTCTCTATATTGATACACATTATACTGCTTTTGCAACCCAGCATGATCTTTTTTAATACGTGCTTCACACGTGATCACAGATTCATCTTTAACCAGCTGAGTTTCATTCTACACAATTATGCGGAATTGGGTTGCACAAACCTTATGCGGACATTTCGTGCCATGTGGTACATTTTTTGAATGCATCGTTCACCATTAGCGCTGGGTGACTCATAAAGATCGGAAGAGATGGTGCAGTAAAGTGATTCTGCAGTTTTACGTATACATGTTATGGTTCTCATCATGAGGAATGCACCAGGCTTTTCAGGAATCCAATAGTAAAGATGTCTTGCATGAGCTCATATACAACAACTCTTACATACGATATCATCACCTTGGTACGAGGTGTAGTACTGTCCTATTCCATCAGGTATTTGAATACACACACACACACACACACACACACAACATTTGGTTATGCACAGGTTATCAAATACACCATGTTGTTGCCAATGCAAAAGTTGTATAATGTGTCACAAGCGGTAGATGCATTGCAAGAATGGAACAGATTCTTGAACATACATTGATCCATCAAACATACATAGCAATAGGCTTATTTCATTATAAGAGTCAAATATCACAATGACAAGGATGACAATGAGAAGAGAATAACAATAAGGGAGTGCTGTTGACAAGCCATGATCCATTATTCGTGAAACCTTAATAATCGTAGATTCTTTTCCTTTCATGTGCACAATGTGTTGGTAAACAAGTACGAGTGTTGATAGTACCATTGATTTTTCCTTTACTCCACTAGTCCATCATGATCCTTTCAAAGTAATAGTAAAAACTTAGACGCCAAGTTTCAAGATTTTCCACCATTTCAATCTCAGGTTATATGCACTACTTGGAATAATGCCGGTGACAAGGTACGCATTGTGGGATGATATAAAGAATGTTGACAAAGGGGTGGGCCTATCAGGTGTTGATTAGCTCAAGTATTTGACAATCCATTAAAGCCACTGCTCCAATGCAAGTATTGTTGGTAATGGGAATGTATTTCAACAAAGAGGATATGTGTACTGATGACAATGATGTATCTCTAAAGAGTCTTTCCACTTCCACTGCTGTACATGGATAATCCATCTTCTGGTCATGATTGACTTTAATTTAATGCATTGGAAACAAAACTATTCTACAGCCTACAGGAATACAATGTATTGAACACCTTCGCCATCCACTGCATTGCCATATATAGAACATACCTCATTATCCTCTCTATCACAGGCATCACGCAGGATGGACTTGTTCACCTTTGGAATGATAACCAGTTAATTCACGCGCCGCATTATCACCTTGGCATAGCTCACCTGAATGTATCGCAGAAGCGAGTGATGATAATAACCTTGGTCCTTGCTTATCCATGTGTCCTCCATTGCTTGCTATTGACAAGTATATGATCCATCTGCTCTGTGTGCTCCTTGTCAGTCATATATCCATCGTTGTACTCCTCTTAAAGAACATATGTACCCCAATATCAACGTTAAAGGAAAGCGTGCCTGTCGTATATGCTCATAGGATCGTTGCTATGGTAAAGATTCAATAAAGCAAACAGCCCTTTTAAAGCACTCCACGCATATTATACATGAAGCTCTTGTTGCTCTTACTTTCGACTATTCTGTCAATGCAATTGTGCTCGAATGCTGTGGCCAAATCGTGGGTAGAGTGAAAACAAAGTGTTGCCATGGAATTGCTGGCTGTTGAGCTTGTGAAGAAAGAGATCCTTTTTCGAGTGTTTCAAAAGAAAAAGAAGCTGCAACACCCAGGAGGTGGATACCGACACCCGCTTTATTGGCACGTGAGATGAACACTACTTCTTGGCACTATCAACACCTCTTTCACAGCTATGAGTAAAGACTAGCATGTATGAGATTTATTACTGTCACTCAACCTTTGCATGTGGTTATTGTAAGAGGTATTGATTGTTTCTATTGATGAATGAAAAACATGGCAACAAAAAAGGGGGCATAAGATGTCTCATCAGATTAGTTGCATGCCATCGGCATTTATTAGAACTAGTATCTGAGCTGCACTTGCAACCCAACTTTCCCTTGTATCTCTTCTCACATTCCAGCAACACCTGCAACCAATGGACGCTTCAATTATGAAAACAACATCAACGGCACATGACATTGACGACTTTGATTTGAATTGTCTCCCGAGATCATGACTTGGAATGGACAAACACTGGCACATATCACGCGTCAATTATAATAGCATCACTTCTGAATAACAACAAGCTACAGCTTAAACGCGTGTTTTGTCGATTATAGCCTACGGGGGGAATATCTTTCTGTTGCAGCGTGCATTATGCATTGTTATACTGCTCGGTGTCTTTCCCACTATACCAGCAACTTCCAACGATCGTTATCAAGCAACAGTACAACGCCAGGATGATGGATAAAATGAAAAACATGATATTTATCTATTGGGTCAGGATGCAGATCCAAAAAGCAGAATGAATCATGGTATTTATGCATGCACTCTTCTTTCTGTATAGGCCATTATGGATGCCTATGAGGATCATTACCAAGCAACTAGACACTGAAGACCATGGATGAAAAAGGATGGATCGCCAGCAAGAGTACTTGCACACACCTTTGTTTACTACGGTTTCCACTTTCTACCTCTGAAGATTATTCACCATTAAACAATAACGTCGAGATGATGAAGAAAATGGAAACACGTGCTTGGTTCGTTTGAAGGATAACAAATTAGAAGATGAAAACAGTGAAGCATGGCGACTAGGATTAGAGTAGGATTTACAAAATGGATCAATATAATGACTTTGATCGGGATAAGGCGAATTACAATAGTGTGATGATGCGCATAATACAATGTGTATAAAAAGAGCCGCTCTTATGATGTAAACAATCGGTATCTAGTGCTCACCACTTTAACTCTACAACCACGTATCCATTTGTCACCCATGAATCCTTTGGCAAACATTCTCATTCTATCCATCATACTTTACTTTTATCCTTTCACGGCCTATAAATCCTATCCATGCTTTATTCTTAATGTTCATTGCGACTGAACCCATCCATTGCACACTATCCAAACCTGAAATTAATAACCGTAGGTGACTGATACAAGGCAAGAGTTCACAAGATGTGAAGGGCACAATAATAATCAACTCAATAGAGACTAAAGCAAGCATCTTGGAAATAAAGCTTGTTTTTCCTATACCCCCACTCTTATGTACTTTTCGTTCCCATTGTTATGCGTTGGTTATGCACATCATTGTGTTATTATTTCACTGCATCATTATTATCCATGGTTCAATAAAGACGCCTATGTTATAAAAAATGTGACCCATGTTTCATGCAAGTCTAATTTGGTATTATGCTCGTCGACGTTTATTACACAAGGGAATCCACTCTTTCGTTATACAGATCCTTCATCACCATACGCAACAAAATCAAAGGCATCCCAAAATCACGTGACTTGTCGGTTTCGAAAAATTATGCAAAAAAATAATGTTTCCAAGTGAGGGGTTTGAACCCTCGCGCTCTTACGAGCATCAGATCTTAAGTCTGACACCTTAACCACTCGGTCAACTTGGACAATTAGAACTACGCAAATGCACACTAGAACAATCTATATAAAGTATCAAATTTCCTAATTAGGAAGGTATTTTAAAAGCAAAATTCAAATAGCGGAGGATGCAACAAATATTGTTTTGAAAGCGTCATGTTAATAGGGAAGGTCAACTTGGAGTAATTTCAATTAGAAATACTTTGGATCGGAGCAAAGTGGTGGACAGTTATGTCTAATGACAGGTGTTTCCATGAATTTCGAGCTCAGAATTGAAAGTGGGTGGAAATATGCTCTAAGTCCCCATGGCCTTTACTCTTACAACCCAACCTTTATTTTATGCATTGCTGTACCATTCCACCAACACCACTGCTCAAACTAAACTAAAACTCCATTGACAATGGCAGCATGAAAAACCGTCGACATTTAAGAAATCAAGTTTGGGAGGCACAAAGTTGCTTGGGAGAAGCATTCAGCTTGGAACGTTATACCGCTTTATTGCTAGCCAGCAGGTCCAACACTCTAATGAGTTCCATGTACCAAATGCAGTAGCAGTTCACGACTAAAGCAAGCCAGCAGCAACTTAAACAACCAACGAGATACTATCAGGATGCGTGTTTGGTCGATTATCGCCTATAAACGAATACCTTTCTGCTGCAGCCTATATTGTCTACTGCTATTGTGTTCATCCTCTTCCCCATTATGCCTGCAACTTGTGATGGTCATTGTCAATAACCAGGAGCACGCCAAGATGAAGAAGAAAATAAGAAATACAAGATTGATTTATAAGGTAAGGCTGTGAGTGAGAAAAAAGGGTTCATCATGAGTAATGGCGCTTATATATTGGATCATCCTTTTTTTTTATATGGATACCATCTGCAGCTTTTACGCACCATTGTCAAATATCAGGATCATGTCAGGATGAAAGTATGAATGAGAAATACAAGGTTGATTTACAAGGTAAGGATCATCAACAATGACACTTATATTAGTTCATGTGTGTTTTTTTTTTTACATGAACACCAATTGCAGCTTGTGAGCACCATTGCCAATCATGAGGATTACATGAAGATGAAAGAAAGAATGGGAAATACAAGGTTCGATTACAGGGTAAGCCGTTGGGTGGATAAAAGGATGGATCATAGGTAATGACACTTATATTGGATCATCTCCTATTTTATTAAGAGCACCACTCTTGATTCATGAGGATGATGTACAAAGGAAACAAAAAAGGCGTGATTGGAGTAATCAAAAAGCTGTGGATGGAGAATATAGAATAGATCCTAGCATTGGTATTTAGTATTGCATATGTAAAGGAATATTTGATTGTCCTGTATTAATATATAATTCTATACTATCTATGTCTTGTGTTTATAGATCATTGATGTGTGAAATGGATATTTGGTGGTACAGTGCTTCTTTGGTGGATTTGGTATGCCATTTACTCGATCTGCTCGGCATAATCAGTCAATAATACGTCTTGTTGATCTTCAGAAATGTTTTGCACGCTTTAACGTGCGCTGAGCAGCTTTCAATCTTGATAAGGGTGAAGGTGGAGAGCATGAGGATTTTCAGGCTATGATGATGACGGGGCATTGGGTGTTGCTCGATATCACCAGCGCGTAGAAGTGCAACCAATTATATTACGATGGTCAAGGACGGTTTATACATGATGGTACGAAATGCAAGTACTTGTATTGGGGGGTTTCTCTTTCTTTATTGCCATTGCTTGATGACCTTGGTGGTGCCGTCCCATGACAAGTGCTCATGCAATGTTTCTTTGGGTGTTGTATTTCAAATATTAATATTTTTTTAGAATCATCAAGTTATCAGAGCCAGCGCACTTATTACACGAGAGGACTCAAGTAGCATTTGCAAGCACAAACTCAAGGTGTATATCAGATAGTGAGCCCATCAAACCCGTTAACGATCCTCTATATCGAATCCATCCTCATATGTCAAATCCATTTTCATGTAACATTATCACAGCACTTTACATGCACAATATCTCTTATTATTATAACCGATAATGGAAGCTAAATAACATATGTTGTTTATCAAAATATTCGTTTATTTCGTTTACTACAAAATCTCTCACTTTCTTGCGACACAATCCCATCGCAGAGCTCCTATGACTTATTCTATGCTGGTGCCAAAAGCAATGAATGGGAGAGGATAACAATAGACCATATGTGCCCCAGTTATTTATGATCCCATCGTGCGATATAATGATACTATGCGCAATGTTGTTTTGCTCATGGATGAGTACTCCGCGTTCTTTTAATCATAAATATGAGCAATCAAGCAGAAGTTTGGACATCTCGATATCCAGCAAGATTAATAATAAAAGGAAATGCATCACTTCCGTAGTGTTCAGACTCATACTTCTCATCCACCCTCTTCAAACAATGAATGCAAAGAGACGTAATGTGTCGGGAACATAGTCTTCTCAAGAACAATACATGTGGATTGATACAATGCCATTTTCGATGTGCTGCCAGTATAGTATAACCATGCCAGAGCTTTTATTGATCCTGATATCACTTGTCTAAGTGCACTTGCATGCAACATCCGTACCAAACGTGAATAAAGATAATGGATACATGCGTGTGTAAACCTGAAGGTAGCGACATAGGATGAGCACATTAGGTTGTTGGTAAATCGCCGTCCTTTCTTGAAGTCATGTACAAAGGTCTGGAACTTGTTCGTTTATTCATCGCAGAGATGATTGGACTATGAGGGAGAATATGCAGAATATCACATGAATTGCCTGCCAGCATGTTCATCACGTTGAGTTTAAAAGCCATTTTCCCTGGAAGCCATTACATCCACCGCATGGGATGTGTGAGTGGTGGTACCCTATGCAAAAGTTGTCACATCCTGACAACAATGGCATGTCTCTTTCTAATCGAATTGTGCTTATGATAGCAGCAAGTGATACATGGATATAGAAAATACTGTGATAGCAAATAAATGACATTGTTTGATGATGGATATTACATCTTCTAATTTGATGGTTATGCATGAACAATCAATCACACTAGACCACTCAATTAATCAAGCCATGCAACATCCCCCCTTATCTTTCTTTGTGAGCACATATATTCTCACGCCCACAGTGCCTACTTTACTCCCACACATCCTTTTCCTCTACTATAACTCTTTGATTGCTTACTCAAGTTTTGGTGTGTATCATGGTTTATATTATTCCTCTGAATGAAATCTGACCTGTGGATTGATTGTGCTCATTTCTAGCTTGTCGTTGTTATCCTACTCCCATTATCATTCTGGACAATACATATTGTGATACAATTTGATTTTTGGAATCAGGTATAGAGTTATTGTCATATACGTTTGATGAATCATATACTCATCACATGCCTATTTTCTTTCTCTCGACGTAGCTTCTGACGGTGATACATTTGAGAGAATTTGTATCAGCAACAATTGTATCGGCAACATCATAGTGCATTTGATAAGGTGCGCTTAAGCAGATGGTTGGTGTGCAAGTATCTGAGCCAGCCTACCAATGTTTCGACATCCGATGGCAGCATAGAGACACCACTGCCACCACAGATCCCACGAGGGTGATATAATGGCTTCCCTTTTTTCTCTTATTACTATGTCATCTTCTAGTACTAGTACTAGTCCAGATATTGACCCTGCTCACAAAGAAGGTAAGACAGTTCTTATTTAACAAACAAAAAGCTTCAAGGCACTCATATTTCGATTAAAAGAGATATGTCCGTTACTCCTGGAACTCGCTGCCAATGACAACCAAGTAGAGGCACAGGACGTCATTGATCACCTAACGGATTATATCGTGGAATGAGCTGATCGATTGGCAACACACGCAAGCATAAAAAGCGTATGAATGAAACGATTTAATCAAGCAGCCAAGTTGACAAAAGTTGTTCTTGTAAGTCGCGAAAGAAAGGAGGGTAAGATGATCGCTTACAACAGTTCGCATAGACCAGTGGAGATACATGTTGGGAACCTGTTATTCAAAGGATCAATGAAAAAGTCAAGAGCAACAATAATAGTGATGATCATAATCATCAACAATCCCACCTCTACCACTGCTTCTACCACTTCCTTTTCCACCACCGCTCACAACTTTTCCACTTTTTCGTCATCAAACTTGAAGGTTTTACTGACTGAAGAAGACGAAGCATATCGAGAAAATGTTCAACTCTTTGGATCCTGCCAAATTTTGGTATCTAAAGGACAAGCTGCTAAGGACAATGCTGTTGCAGAATCTGTTGAAAGCAAAATGAAGAGACTTGCTCTGGGATGCGCTTACAACCAGTAAGTGATCGAGAGGTACATGTTAGGAAGTAATCATTAATTGACTACTTTTCTATAGCCCTTGCCATTCCCTTGTCTTGTGGATCTAGATTATAACCGTTGGAATGATCATTTTTCCGAAGAAGAGATGACGGAATTGCATGAGTACGGCAAACCAGTGATTCGATCTTTGCCCGAGGAGTTAAACACACAATTGGAGTGGGTGGCACAGTTGGTGAGTGATCGACCAAAGAAATTAAAAACTGAACATTGTGCTCATGTTATTTCCCTTTTTGCTCTCTTCGGCGATGTAGTAGGATTTTCCAATTGATGCTCACAAGCTTGATCGAACTTTATGTATTACTTATGACAATCATTGTGTTATCATTTCAACATATCATTATTATCCATGGTTTATGAAAGACGTTTATATTATAAACAATGCAACTCATGTTTCATGCAAGTCTAATTTGGTGATTATGCCATTACGAGCAAAAATAATGTAATCCCTGGTTGGGGTGGGTTGGGGGAGCGTTTCGCATATGCATCATACTCCGAATTGAATGGTTTCTTATTGTCACATCTTCCATGTTACCTCGTGTGCTGCCGCGTCTTTTTCTTTCAAGGTCGGTTACACGCTCTTCCCAACGACTGTTTACTTTATCAGCCTTTGCCATGGCAAACAACAACAAGACCGATGCGGAATGGAGAGCCATTCTTTCGCCCGAGCAATTTAGAGTATTACGACAAAAGGGTATGAGCTCGAGACATGTTTGTAACAATGACATTGTTGCTTAGCAATCGGTTGTAGGTACTGAGCCACCTGGAACTGGTGAATACAATAAGCATTACGACAAGGGTAAGTGGATGAGTGCAAGATAAAAAGATGAATCTCACGAATATACCAAGGTGTATATCATTGTGCTGGATGTGATGCACGACTCTATGTTTCCGATACCAAGTTTGACAGTGGATGTGGATGGCCAGCATGTAAGTAAACGGTGGATATGGTATTGAGGATGAGTAACTGATATTCCATATGGTTAGTCTTTGACGCTATTCCTGGTAAGTCATGTGAAAGTTGACATTGTCATTATTGCTTATATGATTCTTGCAGGTGCCATCCACCGTCATGAAGACAACACTTTTGGAATGAAACGCATCGAGATCACTTGTGCCAATTGTGGTGGTCACCTTGGTCACGTGTTTCAAGGCGAGGGCTTCAACACCCCCACAGACGAACGACATTGTGTAAACAGTATCAGCTTGCGTTTTACGAAATAAATTCTACACGGCTATTTTAGGATCATTGAAAGAAGTGTTTTCAAAAGTATAGCTATTCATCCATATCTATTATATCACCATCCCAATCAATAATCATCAATTTGCTCATTCCTGCATTGATTCTTGCTACAAAGCATCTGCTCACACCATTCATGTACACGGAATAGTAGTTTAGTGATCACCCAGAGTAGTGTAGTAATCACATATTCCTGAATAACTTGTAGGAGCTAAGTTAGAGTTTCCCTTCCCACCATAATGTGTACAAGCTGGTTGATGACATATATCCTGACACCAATTCTCATGCCAAAACAACTAGTTGCAACCACCATATATTATATATTTGATTCGTGCCAAGAATGGCTTTTGTGATTCTATTGGCGTGCTTGTCATAATTGACATATATTCGTTGAATCCGTTTGGAGTATAGTATCGTATCTTGACTTTATTGCTTCATTCAAATCTTAATCTAGTATCTAGCCTACATTATAGATATCGTTTTTCTCGAGCAATAAAGCTTCAGTCAATCATCTCGTTTGTTCATACATTTGTTTCTCTATCAAAACACACCTAGCACATTCACTTTATTCCTGTTTTTCTCTCCTCCAACTTTGACAGCGTTCATGCATTGATCCATGCAGTGTTTCATTGTCAAATCTGTGTAATATCTAGCCATTTTTCTCTGATGGATCTTTGTCGTCTATGTATGTAATGCCATTGTGTTGAATAGTTCCCAAAAAGAGACAATGTAGTACTGCAAGCAAAAGGCGGCTTATAATCATTTGCATTCATATATCTCTACAGATGTCACCACTTTTATTTCAATTTAGCGTGTTCGATTTTAGCGAGAAGGGCACGTTGACGGTAAAGCTCCTTTTCTTCCTCAGGCAATTCCTTCCAGGACTTGGCAATAATCTTGGAAATTTCTCGATGGCTGGCACCTGGGTTACCAGCTGCAATCTCGTTTTCATTTTCAAGGCGAAATTCGAGGAAACAGTTCGTAGGACGTTGAATCTTGCCATCACCATTGGCAAAAGTAGTGTTTGTTGGTGTTGTCATGGTTGTAATAAATATAAAGACCGTTTGAAGGGCTGCAGTTGGCTTCTTTTTATTTCGATGCTGTACCCAGATGGACCAAGTCCTAAAAGTTGCGTGTATTTTATGGATAGTGCAGTGTGTATTTGTACGAATCAAGAAGACTTGGATGTATTGATTGAGCTAAACAGGTCTTTATGCATGTATGTTGGATCTTCCCGCCAATCAAGAACCGCTGTCGATCCAAAAGCAAATATAAGTTTATTCCATAAAAGGTGAATCACCGTTTTTAAGGGCGAGGATAGAAAACAAATGCAACAATTGGTACCAATGGTAGATATCAGAGTCATGTGATCAATGGTAATCACTCAGTGCGCGATATTTCTCTATCAGTTTAAACACCCGAGAATCCCCCATTTTCGTCCCTTGTATGAAGCACTCGGTATATCCAGTATCTTTCAAACGACAGTTTTCCCTGACCGGTATGGTATATATGGAGCCAATGAATTATTCGCAACATGGACACAGCACCTTGGTCAGAGAATAATGACAACCAAAAACAATGATCAAGATGCGACAAGCAGCAATTCATAAGGAAGCATGTTTATCTAAACCCAGTTTCTATAAAGATGACTTTCCAGATGACATTTGTTATTGTATAAAACAAAACCTGTTGTTCCTTTTACTAAAACTAAGTGAATTCTATCATTGGTTTGTATATGCTTGTGTCAGATATGAGCCAGTAAAATATTAGCAGCATTGACTTGATTTAGTAGGTCAGCCCAGTAGGGAAAATTTGCTCTCTTGTTGGATGCAACGTTTGTTTTCTCGCTTTCTTCTTTCTCGCCACCCATTTCGAACCATCAGGGCCATGTCTGACACTGCTGCTGCTGCTGCCAATACCACCGTTACTACTGCTACCGATACTAAAGCAACAGCAGCAATGCCAACCAAGTTGCAAGGTTATGAGTTTTTCGAAAAGACACTTGGATCTCCTCGATTCATTCTGGCTCCCATGGTCGATGCATCAGAACAAGCTTGGCGTATCTTGACCCGTCGTTATGGTGCTAATGTGTGCTATACACCCATGTTCCATGCACGTTTGTTTAGCGATCCACACCAAGGACACAAGTACCGAGCTGATCAATGGACAACCGACGAGAATGATAGACCCACTGTAGTACAGTTTTGTGCCAATGATCCTGATATCTTGTTACGTGCAGCCAAGCTAGTCGAACACCAATGTGATGCTGTCGATCTCAACCTTGGATGTCCCCAACATATTGCCAAACGTGGTTTCTATGGTTCTTATTTGCAAGATGAATGGGAGTTGATTGAGAAAATGGTGTCAACCTTACATCGTGAACTTGCTGTACCTGTCACTGTCAAGATTCGAGTATTCACTGATGTGGAAAAAACTATCCGATACGCAAAGATGATTGAAAAGGCAGGCGCTCAATTGTTGACAGTTCATGGTCGATTGCGTGAACAAAAGGGTCATCACACTGGTCTCGCTGATTGGGATAAGATCAAGGCTGTTAAGCAAGCACTCAAGATCCCTGTTATTGCTAATGGCAACATTCTTTACTATGATGATGTGCAACGTTGCATTGATTACACTGGTGTGGATGGTGTCATGACAGCTGAAGGTGCTCTTTATAACCCCGCCATTTTTATGGATCGCAAGATGCCACCTTGTACTTGGGAAATGGCAAAGGAATACTTGGAAATCGTCCGTGATTATACCCCAAAGTTGCGACATGGCATTATCAAGGGCCATTTGTTCAAAGTGATGCATTCTAGTTTGCCCCATCACAAGGATCTACGTGAACGTCTTGGAAAAGCAAGTACTTGGCAAGAATCCTATGATGTGGTGCTTCAATTAAGGGATCGACTTGAAGAAGATCGCAAGAGAATCGGTGAAGAACAATTGAATGGTCAACCTGATGAGAAGGGTATTCGTCAATATGGTCATTGGCGTTGTCAGGTACGTGAGATTTTGTGTGTATGACAATCAGCCACGGGATAAAGTATTGATATATTGGAATCCATATTTGTATAGCCGAATATCCGTCCTCCTCTTCCTGAAGGATATGGCAAGAAGAAGGATAAAAAGAACAAGAATCAAGAGGAAGAAGATAAGGAGAACAACGAAAAGAAGCGGGAAAATGATGATGCTGCTGCTGAGCAATCCAAAGAAGGTGCTACCAAAAAGGCCAAGGTGGAGGAAGAAGAAACCAAACAATCAACTTCTGATCAAGCACCTACAGTAGCATAACCTATCTCTCCCCCAGCCATACACGTACCATCCATTACCATTATCACCTATTATGAGATACGACTTTGATAGATCAACATTGCATCATCCCAAATACACTTGCATTTCGTCTTTAATGATTATTACTATATAACTCTATCGTGTGGAATGTTTGACATTGAGAGATCAATACTGCAGATAATGACGATCTAAAACATGTTGATCGTGCAACGCTTGGCACGTGTGACTCTATCGTATTACATGAATCACGTCAACACTATCATCGCCACCGTCATCTTGGATAGTAGCATCGTCTCATGTTGGATATGTATCCTTGATAGCAACATGTATAAAAAGTTACACGTTGTCGTTTTGAAACCATCCTACCTTTTTTATTCAAGAACTGAGCAGATATCCAAGGTGACACAAGTCTAAACGGGGTAAATACTGCCCGAGAGTTGTGCAAAGGTTATTCAGGTGGCCAATAAGCATCAAACAATGCCAAGACGATTCATGTATTCTGCTGAGCCACCTTTGCACAAGAAAGCAATATATAAACCACGAAGTTGTGCTCGTGTGGACGCACAATTCTCCCATATAACATCATTATGACGCCCCAAGAAGCCACTTTAAGTGAGATCTTTCCTCAGATTCATCCTGGTGTGATCCAGCAAGTGTTGGTCTCCAAAAACTATAGTGTCCGTGATGCACATCAAGTGCTTTTAACCATGAGTGATGCAAAGAAGGATGCATCATCCATTTCTTCTTCCTCATCCTCTTCATCATCTGCACATCATTCTTCCTCGTTCTCACGTAAATGTATGCATGATCATCCAAGATGCGAAGTATCATCCAGCTCTGAGAATTGGCGTTCCACGGTATGTGGATGGGCAAAATTAACCATATATAGCATGTCATGCGTTTAACAAATAATGCTAAATTGATACCTTGTACCATGAATAGAGTGGTAGCGCTTCTGATTTCTTTACTGCTAAAGAGCAAAGGAAACAAGCAAAGCGTGAGCGAAAAGAACAAAAACGGCGGGAGCGTGAATGTAGACGATACCTTTCCAGCAGAGGGTGTGATCATCGTGCTTCTTTCAGTTGCAGTTCAATGCACAGCAGTATGTATACAGTTGTATTCTATATTACATCCAACTCATGTATGTTCCTTTTAGTCACAGCTTTAAGGGAACAAATGGTACAAACGGCCAATACTATGAGCAACCATGCATCCCACGCTGCCAATACCGTCAACAATCAAACCATGCAAGCGTTCAGCTCAGTGAACAATACAATGAATAATCAAATGGCACAAGCCAATAATGCTATTTATACAATTCGGACCAAGAGTGGTGATATCCCATTGAATGGACCTATTGGCAGCATTGTTGGCCTGGGTATCTGTAAGTGTCACACAAGATCTCCTATGAGTAGTGGGAGTGACCATAGTCTAATGAATGATGATAGTGGCAGCAAAAAAAGCAGCTTCAGTATACAATGAACGAAAGGATAAAAAAGAAAAAGAAAAAGAAAAAGGGAAGGCAAGCCCTGAACGCCCATCTTCGTAAGTACCTTGTTCACAACTGTTTATTATTGCTGATACTAACGCATCATCTCGATCAGTGTTGCAAGTGGAACTTCATCCCCAGCCATCAACCAAGAACTTCCTCGTTACTATATACAAAAGCCAGATGAACCTGATGCAGCAACATTGCCCACTACAACTTCAGCTACAAATAGCACAAGCCAATTCATGTCTTCATCTTCATCATCAACTGCAGCAGCATGCATTACCACTAGCAACAGCACTGTTGCACGAGCGCTATCACTTCATAGTCCAAATGAACCAGATGAGCAACCCCCCTCCTACGACTCCATTTATCGCGTACAGCTTGATCCCCATGCTGAGGAAAGTCACTTCCCACAACCATCAGCTCCAAAGCAAGCTTACTAGTTCATCCATCCATCAACAGAATTAACTACAACGGCATATTAACTAATGCAGTAGCACTAGAGACAATCATTTGTATTTGTATATATAATCATAAATATCACATGGCATCTATCACCGATGATATACTGTCAATTTGCATGCATCATGTGTTTCTTGTGAATGATGCAGGTACTGGTTGCTACCAGTGTTAGGAGAACAAAAATGCACCATGAGAGAATGGTAACACGATAGTAAATTAGGAGGGGCATACGCATGAAATATCTGTGAAAATTAGTTTTTATCCATTATGCAGCTTGTACGCCTTGGAGAGCAGGGAACCCTGACAAAGATGCTTCTTTGATAATGAACTTCCTGTGGATCGACTCTATGTTTCTTTGTTGCACAGGCACACAAATATTTCATTGTGCGTGTGTCACACTAATTCATTATCTTGGTTACCAAAGGGACGACACTGTAGAGTGCTGGTTAATTGTCATTTTTGTCGGACAACGGTGGATCTAGGAAACTATGGGACATAATGAACAAAAGATAATCGACCTCCTTAATTAAGTGGCACACCATCCAACTCAGCAAATCGTTATAAAAGGAGATGATAGTATTCATGGATTGAGCATAGACAACCCAGCACATTCATTTTCGTTTTTCATCATGCGCTGGCAAATCACGACTCTTGTATTTCAATCCTTGCTGCTGCTGGCAGCAGCATCTGACAAGTATTGCAGTGGTGAATATTCACACGGTGGTGACCATTGCAAAAAGTTTGAATTTGATTCGACTACGGACGAGGAAAAGTGTGGATCGAGTAGTGGATCTAAACATGGTGACGACAATAGTGTCAATGGCATCCAATTAAGCAATTGCACCACGTATGTTTCTCAGTATATATAACAATGATATCCATCGAGTAGCTGATGAATCAATCACTTAGATTTTACGACATTTCGGATTTGCCAGACCAAAAGATCGACGATCATACAACCAAAATGGCGCAACTGATCACCAATGTGTATGTGATGATGATTTGGCATATTTTGTTCATCTCCTTTTTGTTGTATTTAACTTTATCTGTCACAATGACATTTTATAGCTTTGAGAATGGGGGTACGAGCATTGGTTATGGAGTAAGTAAGGAGAAAATCCGAGTGTGTGTGTGTGCATTGGTATCAAAAAAAAAAAAAACTCACACACAGTATATAGTATGTGGAGAATATTAAAGACTGCCGTGGTTACACAAGGTAAATTCCAGGTATATCATGCGGGGATATTGACATGGATCACTAACACACATTCATCTATCTAGTGGATACATTGGCTTTACCACGGGTACCAATGATGCCTATACAGTTGTGAAGGAGTATTTGAAGCGCAATCCCAAATCCAAACTTCGCAAGAGTCTCAAGGAGCTCAAACGTCTTAGTCAATTAGACTTTGGCGACAGTGGCCGAGCTGATACATCGAAACTTGACAAGCATGGTTACATGAAGGCATGGCAACATGCAGCTTGCTATGATGCACGCTTTATTCAAACACAATTGGATGTGGGTCATGCCATGTATTTAAAACCTGCAATGAAGTATGCTGCAAGTGTAGGTGTGCATTCCAATCTTGGCAAGGCTTTCTTTTATGGTACGTGTGTATGCGTGTGTGCGTGTGTGTGTTTATCTCTCATTCTCCATCATGCGGATGTGGGAATTTGGTCATTGTTGGGTGCACATAAGATATCACAGGATCATTTAAAACTGAGTCTTTTATGCTGATTTTCTCCAATCTAGATACGATCGTGCAACACGGATGGCAGGTACAATGACTTTTTGATTATTATTGGATGGGTTGTTAGGCGGAGGGGTGTGTGTGGCACAGGAAACGGAAAAAAGATGAAGGGAAGAAGAATAGGGAAGGCGAAAAGAACAAGCGAGAGCATTAGAGTTGATTGGCTGATGATATCCTTGTATGCCATAGTACGTTGAGCCGCAGATCAACCTTCCCAGAATTCTTCAACTAACGGGTGCACGTCGGGCCAATGAGAGCGAAAAGGATTATCTTGCTCGTTTTCTCAAGACACGTCGTCAACTGCAATGTTGCTCGCCAAGTAGTGTTTGGTAAGTGCTATCATAAAGTATTGATGCAATAGTGGTTAATATACAAGGTTTTATTCAGGAACGAATCTGCAGACCGAGTTTCTGATCTACAAAAACTACTAGAAGATTGGGATAGGAACAAGGACCTGAAACATCCCGTCAAACTAGATACATTTGGTGTGGAAGTGAAGGGTACTGAAGATTTATTATATGATGGAGACAACTGCAAACATAAGCCAAAGCATTCTAAAGGTGTTAAACCCAAGGATCTTCCCATACCAGATACTTGTCCCAACCCATTGATGTCATAGTATTATAATAAAGAGAATAAAGTGTGCAAAGTGGATTTGCGGATAAAAGTTTACAGGTGATCGCATTTATACTATTTTTCCTTGCCTTCCGTATCTTGCCTACTATCCTCTTATTCCTCTTTTCTCTTTTATAATCTTGTTTCATTTCCACCGATACTGTTCCTCTTCATCGGCCTAGCATGCAGCAACAACAGCAACCGGAAATGGAATATCGCTATTTGGGCAACTCTGGCCTGAAAGTGAGCATCCTGTCTTTGGGATCTTGGATCACCTTTGGTAAGCCAATATCCACGCGTACCAATCGCTCTGTGAACCACTTTGATTGCAAGCATCTCGTCTAATGTAACTCTCACTCGTCGACACGAAAAGGTGGCCAAATTACACCTGGTATGTTGCGTACATATATATTCAAACACAACGACTATTTAAGCTGACACGATCGCAATTGCAGAACAGACGACAGAGATTGTAAAAACAGCACTTGAGCTTGGCATCAACCATTTCGATGTTGCCGAATCACATGCAGGTATTTGGCGATCGCAGGATAGGGGTTATATATATATGTACCAGGGTGATTCATCGTATCTTTATTATCAGGTGGCCAAGGCGAGATTGATCTGGGTCTTGCTCTGCGTAACCAACAAGGTCTCAAGCGATCTGATTTCGTTATTTCTACAAAAGTTTTTTGGGGAGGAACCAAAGGACCAAATGATCGTGGACTTTCTCGAAAACATGTGTTTGAAGGCACTGTGGCATGCTTGCAAAGATTGAAATTGGATTATGTCGATATTCTTTACGCACAAAGACCAGGCAAGTTTGTTGGATATCTGCAACAACAACATCTAATGCATGAAACAGATCTGGATACCCCAATGGAGGAAATTGTACGAGCATTCAATTGGTGTATTGATAAAGGAATGGCACTTTATTGGGCAACTAGCGAATGGCCATCATATCTTATCATGGAAGCTCATGCTGTAGCAGCCAAGCTACAATTGATCCCGCCTATTACCGAGGTAAAGTTTGGATGGATAAGGTACACGTGTGCATCATGCAAGGGATGATAATGATTCACCATATGACATAGTCTCCTCAATACAACATGTTGCATCGTGAACGAGTGGAAAAAGAATATCTGCCAATGTATCAGAAATTTCGAATGGGCACTTGTGTCTGGTCACCATTAGCATCGGGTAAGATATTACGGATAGGGGAGAGTATCGAAGAATGATAATCACTGAATGATATATATTATAGGTCTGTTGACTGGAAAATACAATGACGGAGTGATTCCTCCATATTCACGACTTGCCATACAAGATCACCCTGTCATCAATCGGTTACGTGCTGGCTTTTTCAGTGAAGAAGGAAGGCGAAAGATCGAAAAGATCAAACTTGTTTGTGTAAGTGATTTACTCAATGTGTGATATCATACATAGTAGGCTAACGATGCATATACTATAGCAAATAGCACAGCGATTAGAATGTACACCTGCTCAACTTGCCATTGCTTGGTGTTTATGCAATCCAAATGTTACCAGTGTGATTATTGGCGCATCTACACCGGATCAAGCCAAAGAGAATATCCATGCGCTCAAGATCAGACACCTAATGACAGACGACGTAATGAAGGAACTTGATCAGGTAAATAAAAGGATATGGAACTGTTTCATCATGGTCATTGACTCATTTCACGACTTTTAGATACTCGGCAACAAACCTGAAGCCGTCTTTGATTTTCGTAAAAGTTGAAACTCCCATCAATAGTCTTTTTAAAGCAAAGGATGAGATAAAAAAGGATATTGGTTGTCATTAGTTTTCCTGTGTATTGTGATAAAGAGAAAGTGGTCATCAAGTATTTGTATGAGTAGATAATGGTGGCAAAAAAAAAGGCATGCTGGTGACATGTGCAAGTGCTGCCAATATCAGAGTCAAAGTGCATGAAGTCGTTATTCCCTCCCCCACCTTTACAAACCCAGCAGTCAAATTCTGTTTTTTTTTTAAAGCAAAGTGGCAGGGGATGGATTGATAGAATAGTGGAGGGGGTGAACACAACATACTATTGTACGATGATGGATATATAATCTTATTTTATGTCACAATTGATTGCACCTATCACGGAGGTAAATGATGGAGAGGAAGCAATGGTATCTTGTATGTGTATGGATATTAATGTCGATCTTTCATATGTAATTTCCACGATATAGCATATTGAATCGGGAACGCGTTGAAAAGGATTATTTGCCATTGTATCAAAAGTTTCGTATGGGCACATGTGTCTGGTCACCATTGGCATCGGGTAAGATATTACGGATATGGGAGAGCATCCAAGAATGACAATCACTGAATGATATATACTATAGGTCTGTTGACTGGCAAATATAATGATGGTGTCATCCCACCTTATTCGCGACTTGCTATCCAAGATCATCCTATCATCAACAGGTTACGTGCTGGCTATTTCAATGATGAAGGAAGGCGAAAGATCAGAAAAAGTGAAACTTGTCTGCGTAAGTAGCATGGGATGGGAGCATTGCTTATGGATAGGGAAGACTCACGTGTTGACTATGATGATTAGCAACTCGCACAAGTAATCCTGTGTCTCGAGAGTAATCGTTGGTGCATCTACGCCTGAACAAGCAAGAGAAAATATCCAAGCATTGAAATATGGCATCTGTTGACTGAGGATGTGATTCTTAAATTGGATAAGGTAAGAAACGCGCCACATTGATACCATAACTGTTTCATCTAATAACCTTTTTACTTGGATCCTTGGCAGCAAGCCCGAAGCTGTCTTTGATTTCCGAAAGTCGTAAGATCTTTTTTACTCTCTTTGATGTACCTGTTTCATTATGTTACGCCGAACTCCCCCCGATTTACCTACAGTTCCACTCCCCCCTTTCGAAAAGTCTCACAAATTTTTGCTTGTCATCGTTCCCCCCTCTCACACAGCACACATTATCATGTTCTTTCGTTGATGCGATAATACAACAAGATGCCTTTTAAACACATCTGGGATCAAAAACATATAAACAAACACGCCGAGTTTGGATTTTATAAACAAGAGACAATGATGGGCGTCCATATGCAAAAGGAGAAAAAAAAAGATGTGCAATTAAAAGAGACAAGAGAGATGCTGGTATACTACTATACTGACATGGGTGATGAGACAAAAAGGTCCAAAAGAAGAGATAACAACAAAAGAGTAAAAGACATTTGAATACTAAGAAAAAGGAGAGAGAGGGAAAGAGAATAAGTTATGAGCGCGTTATGTGCTGGATATGTCAATCGATATTTGTGTGTGTGCGGATCAAAAAACAATGTGGGGGATTAAGGTTGATAGAAGCAATACAAGTCATCCTGATGCTGCTGATGCTGCTGCTGCTGTTGTGATGAAGGAAGGGTCATCATGGATGCGAAAGAGTAGTGATAGGGTGCCATTGTAGTTGCAGGCGAGGATATAGCAGCTGAGACATCATGTGGAGGAAACATGTTTGTTACATCTGGGGTGCCAGGTGCCGAGTCAGACAAGATGGAAGAATTTCCCAACACCAATTGCTGAAAATCCCAGCATTCATCAGATGGTTGCTGTTGTGTTGTTTGGCTATATGTGTTGCTATTATTGTTATACACCGGCATATGTTGTTCAGGTGGTGTTGTTGTCGTTGTACTAATCGTCGACGTATCGTTGGATAAATGCTGGGGATGATGCTGATGGTATGTGGTTGTTGGCTGATGCTGATGTTGTTGCGATGCAAGATAAAATGGTGCCGGAACAGGTGGGCAAAATGATGATGAAAAAGGCGGTTGATGACCAAAGAACATGGTTGGATCATCTTCAAACAATGGATGAAGCACTTTGTCAATGTTGAACTGTGAAGCAAGTGCTTTGGCACGTGCGAACGTGATCCTATGAGAAAGTGTGTTGAGTTTTATCGTTCTTTTCTTTTTTTCTGTTTCGAATCCAAACAGTTGGGGGAGTGATTGTGCACTTACCACACGCCTTTCAAATGCATAGCACCGACTTTGACAACCACTCGGCCCCGTTCATTTTTGAGAATACCATCTCGCTTTCCCCTTGAGATTCCTGTGACATTCAACAACTTTGTACCATTCACCATGTCATTATCTATAATATCAGATATAAGTATATCTCGTGTGAAAGAGTGGGGGACCAACATATTTTCTTTCTTTTGCCACGTTGGTCGTGTTTGAAATTTTTTTTACAAGGTTTACCTTGTCGCCGTGCAACGCAAATGCCGCGTGCATCCACCTGATAACAAATGGTGTTTTGATCTTCCCATATAGATGTGGTCAGTTTTGGACGAGTCAAGTGGTCTTGGGGTGCAGATACTGGATGCTGATGATGTTGTGGTGATTGGTCATGATCTTGTTGTTGTTGTTGCTCATGTGTTATTGCAGTAGTGGATGGCCATGATGTGGATGACGATGGATAATAAAAATAAGGTGTGGAATGAGATGGTGGCGGTAGTTGCTCGGTTGTAGCGATAGCGGTAGTATTGGTAGTGGGTACAAAGTGCGACTGTTGATGAGGTGGTGGCTGTTTGTCGTCAAAAGGAAAAGGTGGTGGTGGTGGTGCTGAGTGGCTCATGTAGCTAAACATCTGGGATGTACAAAAAGTAAGAAGAGAAGAAGAAAGTGAACAAGAGCGGAAAGAGAGAGAGGTTTCGACCTTTAACAGTTCTTTGACAGTTAAAAATAGGTTGCACACCAGCTTTCGTCGTTACTGCTGGTTGGCTGTTGCAACAAAAAGAAAAAGAAAGGGGGGTGGGAAGAAGTGAGAGAGTGCAAAAAAGATGAGAGAAGTAGGGGGAGTAGGGGAAAAAAAGCAAGGGCGGAAAGAGCGGGTTTGTGTATAAGTGTGGTGTGCGTGTCAGTAATGGTTGTTCTCGCGCGACAGCATTACGTTGACTAGCTTACCCCAGTGGATGGGAAGTAAGAAAACAATGGGGAGGAACACACACTAAATTAAAGTGTATCATTGTATGAGTTGCGTTGCGATTTATTCGATGCCATCCCAATGAGGTGAAATGATCGGCAAGCTCTTGGTTACTTTGTGTACCGGACATGTTCACAAAAACGGCAACTACCCCCTTTTCGCTGAAACTCAGTGCTACAAATGTCATCTCTTCCAAACACCATGTGTGAGAAAAATCCAACAACAGAGTTACACCACAATCTTTTTCAACTTTTCTCCCTCTCTTTAAATAGGGGTTCATGTCATACGCCAACACCAACGCACGGATGCCCGCCCATTTGCTATTACACAACCGATTTGGGACATGATTTCTCTTCATTCCTATTACACGCCACCTTCTTTTTTAACCTGGCAACCCCATACGGATATATGACACTTTGAGCCACGAGCAGAAACGCTTTACAAAGAGAAACAAGTATTACAAGGCACTATAGCACGTGGTGCCAATAACATTTGCTGGTTGAGAAGCAAAGAATATTCCTCAGCCATAATCTATGTTTTTGGTGCTCAGCGTTTATTTGCAAAATAAACTGCTGGGTGCAGATGTTGATTCAGCCAATACATATGCAAAATTTACTGAAAAGGTGTTATGAGCTCATGTGAACACAATAATGGTAAGAATGATTCTTGTATTAATACGACGTAATGGTAAGTTGAATATACAATAACAGGGAGTGATGTACGCGCAATATTTTTATACTGGGAAAGAAGAATGATTATACAATACGCACAGCGTAGTATGTAAAGATGGATCACAGACACATGGTTGGATGGTCTTAGAACATTGGCAAGTTCATAATCTTTTCTTCGGCAAAGAGCAATGCCGCCATAATGTAAAAAGCAACAAGCGCAAGGGCAAATGAGAACCATCCACCAGCTACAGTGAGACCAGTAACACCAGTGAATGCACCTAAACCACCAAAGAAGAAAGCGCTGAAAACTAGGAACAAAAGGAAACGTACAATCCATGGTTGTTTGAATGTAGCAACAAAGAAGATAGCTGCTGGTATCGAGAAAGCAATTTGCCAAAGACCAAGGCACATTTCGAGTTCATGCATACCACTCTCCATAGCTGTGTCAAAGAAACCACCTCCACCCGAAAACATGATGCCATAGGAGAACCAGAAACCGCTGTATGTCAACATGGATGTACCACCGAATGTGTTTCCAAGCAATAATTCAGCAATACCACAGATCAACTGACCCATGGCTGAAAATCCGAGAGCAACACCCATCACAGCTTGTGGGATGTGGATAACAAGACCGGTGTTATATAATCCCACCATGAAACCACCCACTGCGAAACTGATATTATAATGAGTAAATATATAATATTTCATTACATCTTTTATAAACTTACGCGCCCATACCAATTGGCAATGGATTGCCAAACTTGCGTTGATGCTCTGGAATATTGCATACTGGTGCACCTTGGCTACCATGTGCAGCAACAGCAGCTGTGCTTTGGTTGGATGTCGATGATGCAGCTCCAGGTTTATTATCCATATCAAGAACAATGCTGCCTTCACGATATTCGACTTGTGCCTTGACGTCGCTCATGTAGTAGTAGTGATAATGTGGAGTTATTAAATGGGTATGGATGCTTGTGGATTTTAGAATCGAGTTGCAATGTGCAAAGTATCTGGTACGTCATGGATCCAAGAGTTATTCTTATATATAGCCTTGTACCTCTTGTCGTACAGATGTGAGCAAGAATTGTGGATACCCTGTGGTTTGCTACATTATTTCCCCACATTCACTATCTCACTCCGCCTTAAACTCCATATGGCAATGCGAATCTTCCTTGTCCATGAGAAAAAACCAATAGCAAAGGCATCCAAGCGCTAGAGAAACAAAGCCAAAGTCAATATAAAGAGCTAATTCTTCCCAAAACGATCATATTCCCATATTACGCTTTTTCTTTTACGTAAAAGGATAATGGATCGATCTATACAAATGCTATTGCCTTTTGACAGCAAAGACAATGAATAGCTGGACCAAATATTCCATTAATGCAGCTTGAATTTCCCGCTTTCCGGTGTCATCCGACACTACCACAAACCCAAACTCCCAAGCCAACTCGAATTTCTAAGCAGGAATCCCACGAGTACCTTCGCTCCGATCCATCTTTGGCCATCCACGGATATTGTCTGTCAATCCCTTGCACATATTCACTTCTTTTGTTTTTGCTTTTTTAAGAATCCTGGTTTCCAACTATTCGATTTTCTCATCAACACCATATGTGGTAGAGCATTGATACTTTCCACATCATCATCTACATCTTACAGGTGCATACTATCGCGATCGGATCATTGCTATGCACGGTTCAGGAACCAAATCTGTGATGTTCAGAATCATCATTGTGTGATCCAATCTTTGCGTTGGACATGATTTGCCGTATCCAGCTTGTGTATGGTACCATGTGCTGCTTTCTCCCATGGTATATCCAAGTTGTTGTCATCAGCATTCACACACACACACACACACACACACATACGCGCACACACGCAGTTGTGCATACATTGGTTATGTTGATTTCACGATTGACGTTTCGTGGGAAAAGTCTTTGACAAAGCAACAATGACATTGTGTATCAGGCTATCATCGATCCTAATCCTGAAGATAGTGGTGGGTTTTATTTCGTCATGGCAAATAACGATGAAACAAGATTGATACATGCGACCCAGTCGGCCATTATTGAGATTTAAATGGTGTTTGCAGCTTGCATGTTGATGTATCCAAAGCAAGAATGGGAATAACAAAGCTACTGCAATCAATTATATATAAACTATACAGAATGGATAGTAAAGTAATATTTGCAATTCATTCTCTGTCGACGAACGCTCCCTCGAGTCGACTACTTTATATATCAAATATATGCTTTCCATGAAACAATATATAATTCACATATCAATTACGATACTGGAAAAACTAAAGTGATAGAATCATGTATGCTAATTGCAGTCATGGTCTATTGTTTTGGTTTGCTATGTATCTTTCCTGCTCCTCGATATCGCTGTTGATGGTTTCATGGATCCTAGTCATCTTGGATATTGCATTTTGGGAAGCTCATTGATATGACTCGTAGTAGCTCATGTCCTTTCGAGATTCATTATTGTGTTGCAAAGAATTTTTTTTATATTTTTTGAAGCAAACAAATCCTTGTATAATTTCATTCACGTCATGAAGTATCTTGTCCAAGGATATTGAGCGTTGGATTTCTGAAACAGTGTTGATAGTATACATGCCATTCACTCACATATGCAACACGGGAATTGCACCCCAAGTTTCTAATGTGCGATAATTGCATGCTTGCTCTGTACTGATATGGTGGGATTCGGTCAAATCCTTAAGGTGTACTCTTGCTGCTATAGCAAGTTTGATCAAATTGGATAGTGATGGTAATTCACCCACACAGAATACACCACGTTGCTAATGCAAGTTCTCAAAATGTATTACTGGCGGTAGCTACATCGAGAGAAATGAGATAGACACATGAGCATATATCTGATCCATCAAGCAATAATGACAATACAAGCTTTTTACCTTATTACAGGAACCAATAAGACAATGATGACGATGATAATGAAAGTAGGATAATAATGGAGCACTAAAATTGATCATAAAGCAGGTCTACATATATTTCACTGGACTAATATCCACCATGATACGCACCAAAACTTGAGTACACAATCAGCAAGTTAATAGAGGGAAGTGATAAGCGAAGTAAATCTCGGCGACAACATCCTTGTTTATATGTGCATTGTTGGCATGTGAGTATCTTTATCACAAAGAAACATGAATGTCGTTTAATGGGGGGCTTCATGGCTGATAAGCTCAGTAGATTAGGTCTGGTACTTTTCAAGAATATAGGTGTGATTGATTGTCCATGCATAATCTGCAGCTGACATGACCAATTAGGTGTTAGATGGTAATGTTAATCGAGCACTAACATTAGTTTACTATCACGGCATCTTTTATAGACATCTATCACTTACAGTGACCATAGGTACATCCTCATAACAAAGAGGCATGTCATTGTCGGTTGAGGATACAACGGCTTCTCATCAGCAATGACAATGAATAGCTGTATCAAATATGTGATGAATGCCGATTCCCTCTCTTCGGTACCATCCAATATTATCACAATCGAACTCTCAAGACAATACATAAGTATTTCTGCTCCCTACCAATCCCTTGCACTCATTCACACTCACACCTTGGATCGAATATTGCTATGCACGACTCAGGCACACTACCGGAATCATGCAGCTTATTTACAAAGGATTGCTTCATGAATCATATTGTGTGATCCAATTCTCCCCTTAGATATGATTTACCATATCCAGCATGTGCATAGTATCATGTGGTTTCTCCCATGGCATATACAAGATATTGTCATCTGCATTCACACATACACAACTGTGCATTCATTGATTATGTTGATTTCATGATTGACATTTCGTGGGAAAAGTCTTTGACAAAGCAAGAATGGCACTCTGGATCAAGTTCTTACGAATCTTTATTTGGAAAAAAAGTGCTGGATGTTATTTATCCATAACGGATACCTGTGTAAAGACCCACGAGAAAGGTAGACTTGAATTGAATGTTGTGTGTGAGAAAACCGACAAATCGGTCCCAATGACTACGAATATCACGATGAGTCACGCGACCATCCTTGTCTACATCCAAACGCCTTTGGTAGCCACCCTCGAGCCGATCCCAGTGCACAGTGATGTATCCTTTGAATGACATGTACTATATGAATGGCACAGCAAAAGCTATCTATCAGCATGGTGTTATTGATATGGCTTGTTCGACTTGCCTGCAAGAAAATAAAACCGGCACCGATAGCAAGTGCAAAGAGCTTGCCGACTTTCTTAATCAGATAACCAGTGCAAACTCCAAGCACTGCGCCAAATGATAGTTCGCCTGTATGGAAAAGGCTCTTGCTTACATCAGCGTCGCTAGGCTTTCGTGCAGATGCAGGGTTATCATCAAAGATACCGGTAGCAGTTGGAGCAGCTGGTGGAATGTTGGCATATGCTGTTTTGTATGACACATGCTTAGCTTATAATGTAAGTCAATATTGATGATTTACCTTGTTGACAAAGTACAGGTTTCTTGAAAAAGGCAGTGGATCCAATTGTTGCAGTAGCAATGACAAGTGGTTTAACACTGGCTCTGAAACCACGCATGGTCGCTATTACTGACGGTGGTGATGAAGCATTGACAAATGGGCGTCGTGGCGCATATTGCTGCATTGTGGATACACAATAGCGGCGGTTGAAGGTACCGCACATTGGGCGGGTATAAACAATAGGTCTAATGGTACGTAGCATGATAAAACAACAAAAAAGAGAAGAGGTTATTAGGTTGATATTAGTATATAAAGTTCGACTTTGATATATTGTCCTCGGTGATTTTTCAATTGATAGTCAACTGTTGTATGTCATCAACCACTACCGCTGTTCTATATGGATGGCTTGGTGATAATACAAATAGTATGGGATGATAGTATCCATGGAGCCGGATTGTCCAACAACTTGGTTATCAATGCACATAACATACTTACTTCCGGATAAATGTTATGCGACAGTGATGGAAAACGTGTTGTCCTACAATCAGTTTGAAAGGCTTAATCGAGATGCGTGGTTGCACAGATGCCGGTAGTACACAAGATAAGGTATCACGTACCTTTATCGGCAAACACTCCGCTGACATACACCCCCAAACATGGTTCTCTGTTGACCATTTGTTCATCGTATACTATCATCATGAGGGGGTTGGGTATAAGTCAAAGAAACATGTTCCGCATTAAACTGCGAAGAGATATTTAAATAACCCAGTAATGTGGACTCACGTGTGATTCCGGAACACCGCGCCTTTTTAACAATCCCCAACTTCATTTGGCGGATTATAACAAGAGCCAGACCAGTATCCCGCGGATCATGAAAGCAATCAATTACAATTGTTGTTAAAGAGCTCATGATTCACACCTTATAAGACATATCTTACAAGATAACCATGACAACCTGCTGACAACATCAACATTGTGTAACATGTTGGAAGCATAGTATCAAAAATTAAGCTGGATCAAATATCACGAGGGTAAGTCTGCTAATATTGGTGTCTCCATATATGTTGATCTCTCATTGATTAATTGTACATGTGCCTTCAAGTCATATAAACGCCGATGAATGAGACATGTCCCTCAGATTGGCACTTTCCTCCAATGGTTATTGTTAATGTGTACACAGATCATACAATGAAACAGTCTCGGCAAGATGTTAAATCATTGACCAAATATGCACTTTATATTTTCTGATCACGTGCACTATCCAAAAGGTGGTATTAGTCCTGGCAAACTGGTATTTACTGGTCTATATCACATATGTTTGGTCAAGATTAACATGGCATATTAGCAGTCAAGCATCTAAGAGCCAAGGCGATGAGATGAATTCATGGAATACAATATGAGATCAGAACGAATGGCACTTTTAAGTTGATTTGTATATATGTTGCACAGGCTGATGACAGCACCACTATCAATCACCATTGCAACTTTATACGTTGATAATATGTATAGTATAAGATGGACTTGAAACTAGTAGCGGAAGGTGGTTGCTTATTTCTCAGGCACAAAATGTCTCATGCCAGATGCGTCAAAAGTGCCGATGCATAAAATGCATGTATATTTGTATACTCATTCATCTTGAATTTTTTCAGTCATTATTATATAAGGACTGCTAAGGATGAATTTTGTGAGGAAGAGTGCCAAAGATGACGTGTTAAGAGAGGAAAAGGATCAACGAGGTAAAAAGTAATTCATGCGGAGAAAAAGACTATGCAAGGTAGAGCAAATGTGCACCTGACCATGTCTAACCAAGTTAATTAAACAAAATCCAGGAGGAAAGGAGTAGTGTTGTTGACATAAACATTACAGATGCGCATATGCATATCCGTGTGTGCTGACGGGAGAACACCCTATTGATCGGTTTAATATATCAATGTATGAAATATAAAGGCGTGTTTATGCGTGTAGTGTAAAAGGTATTTATTGATGATTGTATCATGGCAACATATAAAAGAGATATAAAGTGTATCAAGGATTGTGTTGCGTGGATGGTCTGTTCTCGTTGGATAGGTGACACAAAAGCGTGGAGGCACGCACACATACACACACGCACACAAAATTCTCCTCCAGGGTTGCCTCTCCTTTCCCTTTTTCCTCACCGTGTCTTCAAACACATACACAAACCACATAACCAACATATAACTTATCAACAGCTATGCTTCCTCAGTTTGGATACATTGTAGCTCAAGCAGGTGCTGATGCTCATGTCCCACCCGTCCCACCATCGGGATTGCATCCACCACCACCGCCGTCTCAATACTCGGGTTCAACTTCGGCCATGGGCAACAATCCTCAACAACAACAGTCGCCATTACAATATCGTCATGAACTACACACTCCCCCTCCTCCTTTAGATACAAGACGTGATAATCAACAGCAACGTGCTCCACTACCTTATTATCGACAACCATCACCACCTTCTCATCATCATCGTCATCATCCATATCATCCACCACCACCACCTCCTACTACAAGTGTTGCTATGCATCATCCTCATCATCCACTACCACCCACAGCTGTTACAGGTACAACAACATCATCTAGCAATACAATACTTCCTCCTCCTCCTACACTTCCTTACATGTCATCACCTGCTCCACCTACTACAACTACCGCTGTTGCCGCCACAGTAAATCATTCCCAACCATATTCTATGCATTCATCTCCGTTTCGACCTCCTCCCCCAAAATGGCGCGATGATATTCCATCCCAACCACCACAAACTGTTTCTGGAGGACCAAGATCTACTGCTTCTACTGTGTGGCATACACCACCACCACAACCACCACCACCAACGATCACCACTTATGATTATGATCCATATCATTTACAATGGGATCAAGGTAAGAAAAAGAGGAATTGAAGATGATACAAGCGAAAAGATGACTGATCAAGTATGATAGAAGCACCTGATGTATATCAAAGCAAGACGACAAGAAAGTTACGAGAATGTAATGAATTGATGATCACCATGAACGAAGAGTTTATGGAACACAGCACTGTGTAAGGTTCAATGGCGCATATAATTGGGGGAAATGTCATGTGCTGATCCTTTATTTGGGGGGGTGGATGGGTGGTGATTAGTATTTATCGGAACAAGCTTCAATCACTTCAAGAAGAATTGCGTCATATCCAAGAAGGTAAAACATGCATGAGTGACGTGAGACAAGATATCAACCGATCCATCTAGGTACACATGAAGTGTTTATGGATGAACTTGCGGATCTCGAGAAAGAGCGAGAAACCACCATATCGGATGCCCAATGCATGTACGACTATAAGGTGTCAAGTATCAAACATCGATACCAAACAGATATCCATGCAGCAGAACAAGACTATGAAATTGAGCGACAATCATTACATGAAACCATCATGGCTGCCATTGACGATCGCAGGAAACTTGTACGTGATGATCGAGATCATGGATTGGATGTCAAGGATCTCTTTCGTGATGCTTATCATCGTATCCATCATTCTAAACGCACACTTCGAAAACGACATCCCGATCGAAATCATGCCACTGGTTCCCCTTCAGGTCGCCATGAAAATTCGAGACGACGGCAAGGTAAAAATAAATGCTCTGAGAAAGAGAGAGAGGATGAATGAATGGATCATTGATATGAGTAATACTAGCACGACCGAGTCATCCAGTGGGGATCAATGGGACAACATCACAAAAGGAAGAAGATGAATTGGATCAAGAATATGCTCTGATGAAAACAGCAGCAAAATGATATCCCATTCACTTTCGACTACTTTGACTGACAATAAAGATTGCCAAGAGCATAATACATTTCGACTGCATATGAGCAACACGTGGCACTATGTGCAATGTTGGCTTCAATCCAATGAGCGAGTGTAACTTGAATCATGCGTTTACAATGACGACATATGCATAGTGTATAAAGAGCATTACGGTTTACACGATAATCTACAAGTCCACGCACGTAATACAGGCAACCATTCTAATAAACTTGCCATCACTGATTCTACATCATCCCATATCTACTTTGCAAATGATTCTCAATCTTGAAGGAGTCACTTAACTGGATCAGTTGATCCACCCATCACAACCAGTAGTTTACTAGTCAACAGTTCATTCTATCCATTACCATGCGTGCTCCTTGATATTTAACTACACGATAGAACAACTGCCGAGTTGATGAAGCTGCACGACACAATTTCCATAATCATGTTTTGATTCAAATAAAGAGTGAAATCCAGTTATTGTTTCATAGAGAGCAAAATATTGGAGGATGTGTGTGTGCGTGTGTGTGTGCAAGAATGATATATACGAAGGAGACAAAAAGGACATGTGCAATATCAAGAGGGAGAGAACTTGATCATGTTGATGGTGCAAGCTAATAAAGTTAAATGGGTTGCTGTGTGTATAGATAAAACGAAAGGGTAGGAACAATGAAGAAAGAATTCACAGAAAAGAGGGGATGGATGTGCCATGATCACCATTGCGGATAATATCACTGCCTTGATGTTGTTGTTTCCAAATATTATGATGGAACGAATGCACTTGCTGGCCATGTTGAAAAAGAAGCGATGATGGAATACAAGGTAACATGGTCGAACCTACTACAGGGGGTCGAATATGCGATGGTGGTTCATCAAGGTCGCTCAAGAGCCCGGTTGGCAATAAGCTTTCGGCATCGGAAGAGAGCACGACATTATGATTACTATCGGAAGTGGGTGGTACTTGTGTTGCATCGGCATGGTTCGTCATCCAAGTGGCTGGTGTCATATATGTACAAGTGCGATTATGGCGATGATGATGAAATAATGTTGATGGTGGGGTTCGTTGATCCAGAGTTGAAGCGAGTAAACCATTTTCATCATGACGAAATGTGCATCGTGTGCCGTAGGGACAAGTGCCAGTTTGATAAAAAGTGCGACATACTTGTGTTTTGTATTTGGGATGCCTTTCCACATCACGTAGATCCTCTAGTCCGTGCGCATATTGGCACTTGTCACCATATCTATTTGTCAACAATAAGGGCCAACGAAACAATAAACACGCTGACACATGAACGTTCTATCCACTTACCGACATATTTGAAGTTCTTCCCAATTACGACAAAGCTCAGTCTTGTAAAGACGCTGTTTCTTTTCTGTAGTGGTGTTGCTTTTTGCTTGTTGTTGCGTACTACTTTCATGTGATCCACCCAGCTCGGAATGTTTCCGATCATCGATTCCGCAGCTGCCGATGTTGATGTCCATAGCTGCTGAAGAAATGGATGCTGGGAATGATGATGATACATACTTGTCAATAATAGTACTTCCAGGATGGGTTGATTTATCAGTCGTGCTATTGGTTAATGTTGATATGGTTGGTGCTGGTGGTGAACTGGTGGTGGAGGAACTCATTGAAAGCGACCGCAGTCGCAATGTCAGCTGATCTGCTGTTGTAGTAGTGGTCGACAATGAGTGTTGGGGTGATGATGATGAAGGTAAAGTTTGTGTGGTAACATTGGGAATATCATTCTCATCCGTAACATCCTTGTTGTTGTTGTTGCCTGATGCATGCATGAAAGTAGTATGTGTGAGAATGAGAAACCAAAATCACATCGGTTGCAACCACAAAAAGAAAAATCTGGTTTTTTTATATACCTTTTCTTCCGCGATACCGACGGGACCTCTTTCTGCGATGTGATTGATGATGCTGATGATGAGGATGCGATATGGTTGTGGTATGAGGAGATCCATTCTCTTTTTCTTTATCACCACCATCAACATGGCTTGTCGTCATAGGCTGTTGTTGTCCATTATCATGCTTTTGTTTATTGTTGCCGTTGGGTTGACCACACTCGAGTGAAGATGATGATGATGGTGTTACTAAAGCAAGTGTGGATTTGTTGTAGTTGAATGCATCGTGAGACTGAGACTTGAGAATGGAAGGTGCAATAGTATAACAAGCTCCTTTCGGGCTAACAAGCTGTCCCGATTCATCAAAATACCAACGGTGTCGAGTTGATTCTTGAGAAACATCAGGAGAACAACTCTGGCGTTGTTGTTGGTTGTTGTCGACATGATGATTATCCGAAAAACATCGAGTTGTATTCAAAGGAGATGCATTCGCATGGGAAAGCATGCTTGGAACAAAAAAATCAAAGATTCAAGTGCTGTTGTTACAAAGTGTGAGAGAGGAGGGGAAAACGGGTACTGACAAAAAGGGGGAAAGGAATGCGAGCTCGTACACCTTTTGACAATTCAAGTTGCTTTACGATGGTCCGTGCACAGTCACGGCTCATTATGCATCTTTGACTTTCCATGAACTACTATTCTTAAAGCACCATATACTGTATACAAGCAAGTAGATGCCCTTGTCAATGACGGTGATAAAGTTCAAAATCATTCCCATGCGTTTGGAATCACACTCTTAAACACTGTGCTGGATCCAAAGTATTTGTGTAACACGATAGCTGCGTATCCTCTAATGTTTACAACTCTTACGCTATATATATTTTACAAATAGATATTGGGATCCTAAGTATATGATCAACTATCTGATATAAAGAACGAGGTGGGTCATTGTTGCTTCTTTTCTTTGTTGAAATCAACAGCAGGCTTGTTGAAAGGATCATTGTTGTTGACACGTAGCCGTTCCACACGATAAGCAAGTTCCTCGTGTGCATGATCGTCATCTGACAATGACAGCATTGATGAACTGTCGCTGCTACTACTGCTACTGCTGGAAGAGGAACTAGTACTTGTACTTGAATCATAACCATCCATCACATCACCACGTCGTCGATCTTTACGAGCTTGGCGTCTTAATTTGCGTTTTTCCTTACGCAGTCGTTTCTTTTCAGCTCGTCGTTCTTTTCGTAACTGATGCCGTTCCTTTCTTTCTTGTTTACGCATCCTTTTCAACTCAGATCGTGTATGTCGACATTTGTGATGATCATTATACCAGGGTTGATGATGTGCTGTAGCTGATGATGATGAAGCTGCTGCTGTACCAAAAGGAGGAAATGAAGGAGGTGGCATGGATGGTGAATGATGATGATGTCGACGATAATGTTTACCACCACTATGAGGATGATAGTAACCATGTGGGTGATGATGATCCCATCGATTATCATGTTCAAAGTCATGAGCTGAAAGTGATGGATACCGATGATCGTCACGACGTTGATGGTGATTATGATGATGATGATGACGATGATCACTATTCCAACGTCGTGGTGGTGGTGGTGGTAAAGGCATTTGTGCTTGTGGTGGAGGTGGCGGTGGATGCATTGGCATGGGAGGTGGTGGAGGTGGTGGATGATGAGCAATAGGTGGTGAATAGTATCGTGCTGCATTGTAATGTGGTGGACCATTGTTCCAACCCAAAGATGAACCAACAGTTCTCAAAACACGCGACCATAATGGACCAATAAAAGGTGGTGGTGGTGGATAAAGAGATGATTCCATAAACATAGGTGCTGGTGGTGGAGGTGGAGGTGGAGGTGGAGGAGGAGGTGGATGATGATGATGATGATGATGAGGAAACATTGTATCGTCACCAGCTCTTGTAGATGATTCTGCTGCTGCTGGTTTGGTGTCATATAATGGATAAGGTTCAGTTGGTTCCTCATATCTTGGTGGATCATGATCATCTAATCTTGTTATATAAAATATGTCTTCTTCTTCTTCTTGTCTTTCAGATGGCATTGGATATAAGTTTTCAGATGGATGCTGTGGTTGACTGAGGGATTGAAGCCATTCTTCGAGTGGTGTTAGGTTGATACGAGTATTATTTGAGATAGATGTTGTAATAGTGCTTGCCATTTGACTCATAACTCGCATGACTTCGGGATTATCTTGAATTGTGTCCCTGAAACGATCCATCAGCTGCCCAAGTTGTTCAAATGTTGCTGCAAAAGGATCACGTTGTTGCTCGGCTTCTAGAACCGGTTGTTGTTGTTGTTCATTGTCCACCTGATTAACTTTTTCCAAATGGGGTGTGGATGTGTTGTCACCATGATTATAGTGCCCCATCATCGTATCCTCTTCAGGTGCAAACACCCACGCCATTGTTCCATCGTCTTGTCGTCGTTCCCCATAAAGTCGTATAACTGAATTTGATGATACTGCTTCAGGCTGTCGTAGTAACTCGGTGAGTTCCATATCGCTGGAGAGTGTAATGACATCGTGATCGTTATCGCGATAATAAAGCACCAAGTCGTTTTGATTATCATTGAGATTTTGGAATGACGACCATAATACAGCACAGAGAGTATGCCATGAAGTGCATTTTTTTGGTAGTGAAAACCGGCGAGTTTCGTTGCCGATTGTCACCTTGAATATATAGTTGTTGCCTGATGAAAAAGATGAAGAAGCCATCAGGAGAAGGGGTTGAATAAAAGAAAGAGAAAGAAATGTATTCAGGAAACGAACCAAGCGATAACCAAGACTTTTATAGGTTGCTGATGCATGATTCATCATTGGAATAGTGTCTTGGCGCCTTGCTGTTTTTGGTGCAACTGCCAAGCCTGTAGACAAGATTTGCTTCATTATTATACTTGCGTATTGTTTTCACACCTCTCATCACTACTCTAACTTGCTTACTATGTGGTAAACTATGGCCAAGACGATCCTCATTGACATATCCATTACTGCGTCTGATTACTCAAAGCATATACCAAATATGGTATCTCCGAAAAGCACTTGAGAACACCATAAACCATGAGCACATTCACAAGCAGTAGTATCCATGGTCAGTGCAGTTATAATGATCATGGGTATCGATTCATCAATATCAATAATATAATGGTGTTAATTGTGTAGGATATCTGCTGAGGAACACATGGGGTTCTGTAGTCTGTGGCACGATACACGGTAGAAACGGAATTACTGCATCAAGGTATATAGCCGATCGGCATCACCTCTCTCGAATAAGATAACCCAACATCATTGATCCCATAAAACAAATGATTTGCTGATACACACTGATAAGAAATGGTGTTTTTCGTGTTGAATTTCAGTGAAAGCTAATCTAATCGCGGCGACGGTTGTCACGACGAGGGCGACGAACATCAGATTGAGCTTGAACAGCAACAGGGTTAGTGACTTGAACACCAGGAAGGTTCTCAAAGTTGAGAGACTTGAGCAAGTCCTATAATACAATAGTACATGAGTAAACACTATCTCTCTCTCCTTATCATCATCAATTATATATACCTGGGTATCAGGATCAATCTCAATAGCAGAGGTGTCCAAAGCAGAGAACTCAGGAACGTAGTTATCACGACGTTCACGTTCTTCTTCTTGAAGCTTGAAGGAGATACCGCGAACGGGACCACGAGAGATACGCTTCATCAAGTGGGTGGTGAAACCAGCAATCTTGTTGCGAAGACGCTTGGACTGAATGATGGCAACTTCATCGCAGATGCGCTTGTTGGTTTGGAAATCCAAAGTAAGACGAGGGTAGTACTTTTCAATCAAGACGCGGGAGGCCTTCTTGACAGTCTTGGTTCTATACAAATGTGCCCAATTGTCAATGATCCCATTCACATACGCATGTGCTTGTATATCTTGAATCATCCATTTACCTAACGCGACCCTATCATCCATAATTCAATCAGTACATCCATCCATTGATTTATCGATTCATCCATTGTTTGAATTTTATCTTGACACACTTACCATTGTATCTCTTTAGGGATGGAAAAAGAAAGGGCAATGGCTTGCATGCCTAACTCGGCATTTTGACTGGCACCTTCCGGCTCTCCGCTATCCATTATCCACTCACAGCCCTGCACTCGATATCCCTTCGCTCTTTCACCCAACCATTATAGTAATATACATCATCCTTGCTATCCATGGTCCAATTTGTTAATGACATATCATCTCATTCATTAAAAAGTTATTGTACCAACACTTTTTATTGCGTAACATGTAACTTTTATAGACCATATTCCCATTTATGCATTTCGTAATAGGTTTCAAAGCATAATATCCACCCTGAAAGCACAAGTTATCATTCTCAAATCATTGATGGTTTATCAACACACACATCTTACTACTCAAGCAAATCTTCTTCATCCCCATGATGTATGAGCGAATGCATATACCTGTGAAGCATATGCTTGAGTTTCTTTTCTCGGGAACAACCAAGGAGACCACATCATCTTTAGAGTAATGCCATATGATGGAGTGTTTTGCTACAAAGCTTGCATTTGTTTATTGTTGCAAGTGTGAGATTGACAGCAATGGCAGTAGTGGGTCAAGTTTATCGCTTAATAGGAAGTTGTTGTGGGTCGGGTGTATATATAAATCTGTAATAATGAATGCACATGACGCCACAATGATGTGTGGGTACTCTTTGTTCAAGAAGAATATGTATGTGAACAATGACGATTTAATGAACCATGAAAAAAAGGGGAGAGGAAAGGGTAAAATGAATATGGACACATGGTAGTTATAGCAACCATGGACTTGTGATGAATTCAATGAACCAACTAGATAATATCCATGATGAATGGGGCAATCGTCGTCAATAGAGCATGTATGTGTGTCTTTCCTATTCATGTTATTACTATTTCAAGATGAAGGTCAATTACTTTAAAGGGGATATGATAGGATGGGAGAAATAACGGGGAGGAGACAAGGATATACATAGAATAGTGTCGGGTTATCGGCAACAGGATCATTTCTTTTTCCTTTTATCACGCACGGATATACAATATGCAAACGCCGAGTGGTGGTGGTGGTGGTGAACCCACAGGGCAAAACGGCAATCCACAATCAGACAATGCGGTGCCAATGAGTCAACAAGAAACCACGCGTATTGTTCATGAACAAATTCAAAGCGAAGCTGAAGCACCCGTGCATTCATTTCTACCTCATGCAAGTCCAAAGGCTAAACGAGCTCAAGCTGAACGCGCCATTCCAGCAGACCTGTTGCCGGATTTCCGCAACCTTGGCAACAAGCGTGGTGGTCTTCATACAGAACTCGGCACCAATGACGTGAATCAAATTCGACAAGCACTGACAGCAGCACAAAAGAAACCTATTGCACCCGTCAAAACAACACATGTTCGACAACCAAGTAGTGCTACAACACCTCGTACCCCTCGTACACCTTCTACTGCATCTGGTACTGCACCAACAACAACCACGGCGTCATCACGTATACCAGAATGGTATCGAGTGGGTTGGACTGCATTTTCAAGCACACCCAATCCTGGAGGACCACCGTTACTTGCAGCATCTGAAAAGAAATTGGATGATCCTTTGGAACAAGCAGTAGCCACTTTATTTTATAATCGATGGTGGAATAATACAGCCGCTATCTTTGTCATTGGTATCGTCTTTTGGTGTCTTGGCAGAATTGGGGGTGGATTTGTCACATTTGGTACTGGATGTCTCTTTGTAGGCAAGTATTTATTAGATCCATACAAGGTTGTTCATTACTAACCTATGTGTATAATAGCCACCTATTACAAGATAACCACGGAACGATTCAAACGAGGTGCAAGAGATGATATCGATAGAGAACTTACTCGATTACGATCCACTGAAGCCGGTGCAGAAACTGTGGAATGGCTCAATAACTTTTTGGAACGTTTCTGGCTCATCTTTGAACCTGTCATGAGTGCTTATGTGATTGAAAACATTGATACCTATTTGGTGGATTATCTTCCTGGATTCCTTGATTCAGTACGATTGACAACATTTACCCTGGGAACCAAACCTTTTCGTGTCGAGAGCGTACGATCCATTTCAGAACCTGAACCTGATACAGTGGTAAGTGTTGTGTATAAAGGAGAGGGAAAAATGGCAGAAAAAAAACCAAGTGTGCGGGCGTAACATTTTGCATGATGGTGTAACATGTGTCACCTTATCTAGTGCATGGATTGGATCGTGTCCTTTAAGCCCAATGATTTATCTGATATGACCAAGAAACAAGTCGAGCGTAAAGTCAATCCCAAAGTTGTTCTCACGATACGTCTTGGCAAGGGCATGGTGGGTGCTGGTATTCCTGTACTCGTTGAAGATATGAGTTTCCAAGGTTCAATGCGTGTCAAACTCAAGTTTATGAGCAAGTTTCCACATATCAAGGTGGTTGAAGCTTGTTTCCTCTCAAAACCCAAATTCGATTATGTCCTCAAACCTATTGGTGGTGAAACTTTTGGTATTGATGTTACCAATGTAAGTTTATTGGAATGCATTAATGAATATTGGATACTCATGGATGACAATTAGATTCCCGGTCTTCAAAGCTTTGTGCGTGATCAAGTTCACGCCATTCTTGGTCCAATGATGTATTATCCCAATGTGTTTTCATTCGATGTTGACAAGTTCTTTTCGGGTGAATTGGATATCAGTAAGTGCAGTAAAAGATCATCATATGGGTCGAATAATGACTGACGTTTTGGTATAGCTCAAGCCAATGGCATCTTGGCAGTAACCGTTTATTCCACCACACCCATCAATGCAAAGGATATCTCAGGCACTTTGAATCCTTATGTTCGCTTCTATCTCGACAAGGCACAAGAACTTGGACGATCCACTGTGCAAGAAAATACCATCGAACCTCGTTGGAATGAAACACACTTTTTAATGCTCAACAATCTCAGTTCGACACTATCACTTGAACTACGTAATCAACAAACTGGATCCAAGGATCGACGTATTGCACGTGCTCATTTCGAACTTAAGGAACTGGAAAACGATGTGGATTACAGTGTGGAGGGCCTGTAAGTATATATATATGCATGCATTTGTATCACATTAAAGGTTGCTAATGTAATATTTCCAGTGACTTGGATCTGCTGCACAATGGCAAACCCTGCAGCCAGCTTAAGGTTGATATGCGTTATATGCCGGTCTCCAAGCCTATTCCACGTGACGATGGTACTATTGAACCAGCTGCTGAATCAAGTATGTGCACCCTATGCAATACCTTGAAAATAATGAATGACTAACATATGCTGCATAGATTCGGGTATTTTACGCTTTACGGTCAATGAATGTCGACGTCTCCAATCTGCACGTGTCAATCCTTATGTGAGAGTGATGATTAATGGTGCTGAACGTATCCAGACACCAGTATTCAAGCGTACTGCCAATCCCAAATTTGAGCGATCGGGTGAAGTGGTGGTGCTTGATCAAACTGCTGTTTACATTCGTGTGGAAGTCAAAGATAGCATCAGTTTTGCTGAAGATTCAACCATTGGTGTATTCAAAATGTACCTTGTGGAAATGATGCAGCAGCTACAAACAAATGATGGATGGTGGGATCTCATGTATGATAATGGTCAACCAGCACAAGGTCGTATTCGTCTCAGCGTTCAATGGAAACCTGTAGTCATGTCGGGATTATCAGATGCACTAGGTCTTGGATTATACAGTAAGTGGTAGAAAACAAGAATCGCACGATGGGATAAGCTAACCTTGTCTTTATAGCTCCTCCTATCGGTGTGGTGCGCTTGACCTTTTGGCGTGCACGTGATCTTAAGAATGTTGAAGGTGTCACTAGCAAATCGGATCCATATGTTCGAGTGATGGCAGGTGCTCAAGTTCGTACACGTACTGAAGTTATTGACAACAATTTGGATCCTGAATGGGGAGAGACACAATACGTACCAGTTCATTCTGATAAGGAAGATCTCAAGCTTGAAGTGATGGATTGGAATGCAAAGATAAAGGATCGAACGCTTGGCTTTACAATCTTGCGTATGAAAGACATTGTCAAGCAGTGCTCCGATGGTCACAATCGTTGGTACGTGCCAACTGGCAAGGTGATTGATCAGTAAGTGTTGTTTATAATTTTCAAGTGAAAAGAGAGCATATTACTTAGAAAATAATATAGATGGGCACCATTGAAATCTGCTGATCGAAAGGCTGACAAGGGTGAACTGCGTTATACTGCCGAATTTTATCCAACATTGACACTTCCAAAACCTAAGGATGAGGAAGACGAGAGTGATAATGAGGAAAAAGTGCCTGTTGTCGAGGAACCACCTATCAATGACTTGCATGATGTGCCTATCCGCTATACCCCTGATGACTTGGTTGACTTGATGGCATACAATTCAGGTGTACTCAAGGTCAAGATTCATGAAGTTAAGCTTCCAAGCGTCAATACTGCCTATTGTCAACTTTTGGTGGATGCGTTGATGCCCCAGTTCCAAACAGCCAAAATGAAAGGTCGTACACTTGCATTCAATGAAACGGGTGATGCATTTGTCAAAGAAGCCGACTTTTCACGTGTTGCCATTGAAATCAAACCTGAAAATGCGGATGAAAAGGATGATATCAAGATCGGATATTGGGTGGAAGCTGTGAGCAGCATTATCAGGAGAATCCAAGCAGGTCGCCGTAATATGGAAAATGACGATGAAGGCGAATGGTTCGAGTTACTAGGCACAACATTGCCAGGTGGTCAGATTCGACTCAGCTTCGATTACACGCCTCTTGTCAACTTTACATTGAATCCAAATGAGAGTCTTGACAATCAAGGTCAACTGACAGTGACGCTTCTGGATGCAAAAGATCTGATGGCTGCCGATAAGTCTGGCACGAGTGATCCTTATGTGGTGTTTACGGTGAATGGCGAGCGAGTACACAAGAGTGCCACAGTGAAAAAGACCATTAATCCTTCTTGGAAGAATGAACAATTTATTGTGCCCATTGTAAGTTATCATTGTCTTGATCATTTGGATCAGAAAAGCTCACTTTTCCAATATAGCAATCTCGTGTTACAGCAAGTTTCCGAATTGAAGTGTTTGACTGGAATCAATTCATGGGTGATCAACCATTGGGGTCTGGCGGTATTTCTATTCGTGGTGATCTTGTCGAGAGTTTCGTGGCAAAGCAAGTCAAGATACCCTTGGATGGCATTGAAGGTGTCAGCGGTTATGTGCGTGTACGATTCCTATGGCAACCACAATTATTGATTCGAAAGAAGACACATACATCAGTGCTTGGTGATACACGCACATATACCAATATGAATCTTACAAGCACTTCATTACGCGTACCAACCATGACCAAATCCAGCTCTTTCCTTTCACCAGCTTCAGCTGCTGCACGACCTTCCCCTACTAATGTTGCACCACAACCACAACCACAACAACCAGTGACACCCCAACCAGCTCCAATTGCTCGATCATCGCCACTTTCACCAAGCAATAGCAGCAATAACTTAATCAACCGTACACCCACAGTGAGCACAAGTCGTAATGGTCATACACGAAATGAATCACAAGCATCTTCAATTATTTCTGCAAAAGAGCGTCATAGTGTGGATACCATGTCGATGAATGATGATATGCTACAGCCTGGAGATGGCACTGCAACAGGATTGGATGGCACAGTGACAATATGCCTCGTTGAAGCACGATCATTGCGTGGTGTTGATAAGAGTGGCACAAGTGATCCCTATGTCCGACTACGATTGGGAAAGAAGCAGGTCTTCAAGACAAGGCATGTCAAGAAAACACTTGCTCCACAATGGTAAGAAGAAACACACTAATGTCGATGGAAATCATTCATTAATGATGGATGGTCCTTTTTAGGAATGAAACATTCCGATGTCAAGTTTCTGCACAGCCAACGCCTGTAAATTTCAAGGTGAAAGATTATAACCGTTTCAGTCACTCGGTAGAGCTTGGCCAATGCCAATGGAATCTTTGGGATTTGTTACGACCCAATGACCAAGTGACTAGTATTGATCAATGGCTTCCTTTATATCCCACTGGCCATGGTGAAATTCATGTTAGAATCGAGTTTACCCAATAATAAAGAAGCAAACGCGGAGCTTCCGGATAACCCTTTTTTCCTTTGTCATTTCATGTGTGGATGGGTAACTCATAGTTTACATGGAAGAAATACAGGTTTAAATATGATCATTTCAAATCTTAGCTATATAATTCTATTCTATATACCGTTGCCCTGAATAAACAACGACTATTACATGGGATATATCCATTACTTTCTGCTTGTTTACCATGGACTGAGGACCAATCATTATCTAGACATTAAAGTCCGCCGCATATAGCTTGGCCTGGATAGGCAGCAGAGTTCATACAACGACGACTTGTAAGGTCCCGCACTTGCTCTTTTTTTTTTCCTTCTTCTCACTCATCAACACCAAGAAAGCTTGTTCAACCGTTTTGTTTATAACCTTTTTTCCCACCTTTTCTTTATTACCATCTTTGTTTTCTTTATTCCGCTTATACATACCTTGTCGTTTGCGTGGCTCTTTGTACAAAGCACACCTGTCATTTGGAAACCCTTCTCATTCTCACTTTATACACACTTGTCGTACCTGTTTTAATTAAGCATATATACCATGAGTAAGTTTATTAGGAAAGAGTGTTATAAGTTGGTACGCGACATTGACCATTGTGTGTGTGTGTGTGTGTGCTTGCTCTATAGCTGCACCTGCTCGCCGTAGCGTACGCACCCAGCCACCCAGGAAATCAACCTCCCGATCAACTACTGTGTCCCAACCACTACCATCGTTACAACACGATACCCATTCAACTGCTGAAGACGAAGACGACGAGGAAGAACTTGACCAAGAAGAAAGCTCGGATGGTGGATCGGTTACTCGTTGTCTTTGTGGTGAACAACGTAAGTTATCATACTGGTACTTTGTTATCTCGAACGCGTGGCACTTATATACAAGGTTTATATAGATAATGTTGGTTTGATGGTTCAATGCGATCGATGTGAAGTATGGCAACACTGTGATTGCGTGGGTTTGACAGAGAGTGATATGCCCGATCTTTATTACTGCGATCATTGCCAACCCGATAATCATGTCTTGTATAAGAGTCACGGCCGGTAAGTCATAGTGAATCTATGGGTATGGGGTGATGAGGGATGAGCAAAGTGCTATCATACATTTATTGGGTTGTGGGAACATTAGAAAGCATTATGTGCTGAGTTATATTCAACGGTAGATATAAACGAGCATATGATCCGAATGGTAACTACAACAACAACAAAAAGGAGGATCATTCATGTAAGCCATACATTTCGATTTCACATGCATCATTTATTCATTGTCTTGTTTTTATATTCAGATCCATCGAATGGAGATGATGTTGATCATCGTCCGGTGAAAAGGAAGAAGCGACAAGATACTCGTCGTCCTAGGAAACGACCTTCATCCCGGTCTCAAAAGAATCATGCAGCATCAGTATCAGATAAACATGAAGATACAACAGAGGATGAACCACCTGAAGATGAAGGATCTACTTCTCCAACAACATCTACTACTCCATCTATACCTGCAACAGTTGCCACTCATGCAACAGCACAATCAACCAACACAATGACCACCACTACTATCACTACTAGCAATCACAGCACCATGACTACCATTTCATCACCTTCGTCACCAAGGACACCAGCACCACCTTCCAACCATACCAATCATAGCACACCAACTAAAAAGACATCCAATGGAAGAAGTAGGAATGGTCCATCACCACAACAACAAGAGAAGCGTATGAAAAAGGGATCACCACGATTATCAACACCTGATGATATGCCTTCTTTGCATCAACCGTATTGGGATCAAGATGGATTACCAGTACGAGAATCATCACCACCTGCCAGAATCAAATATCCAAATCCGAAAATGTCAATCACCGAAATGAACAAACGAGCAAAACAAATCTTGGATTATGTCAGCAAACTACAAATCGATATGGCAACCAAGAGAAGGGAGAGATCAAATTCTACTTCATCTGCATCATCTTCCTTAAGCAGTGCATCCACGCTACCCCTGGCGGAGGATGATCATCAAAAATGCGTCAGTCCTACTACGCCGATCCCCGCTCTGGAACAAGCATTACCACCTGAATCTACATTGGAAATGATGGATCGTATCACTCATGACCTTGTCATGTTTCAACGCAAGTTTGGATCCACCTTGAAGCGATGATTTGATTCCATGTAAAAGCTAATGCCATACATGCTATTTACCCCTTTCCACATTCTATTGCGCTGGGACCGTACATACATATGTGGATTGACATTTGTCATTGTATGACACATCGCATGACCCATTCACACACACACACTCACACACATATTCAACTCGTTTATATTCCAATCGTGTATCTCCATTTTTTTCTCTCTCTTTATATACATCCTCTCTCACTCTCTCACACACATCTCTCGACTCATTCGTTTTGGATCTTTTACCCGTTACAATGTCTAGACTCTTGCGGAATGAGATCTTTAAAATATCTAAACTTGAACCCTTTCTACCTTTGCAACACATGCACACACACACATCTTAGCTACAATTGTAAATCTTTCCGGAAGAAAAAAGTGCTTTTTAAATCAAAATGGAATGATGCAATAATGACAGATGATGCTTCTAAAGTGAGAGTTATGTTTATGAAACAGTGATTTCACACAGGGGGACAAGGATCGAGAATAAGGGAATCTAAAATTAGGGAGCAACAAACTGAGACAACGCACAGTAACCGGGTATGGACAATGGGTCAATTGGGGGGATCATAGCGGGTAGCGGACTAATAACGTTCGGTAATGTTGCTAAGTTTCAGTTTTCAGGCCATCGCGTGTTACACTAATTCTCTCATGTCCTTGGAACACTGACACCGATATACGAAAAAAGAACATTGGGCTAGTGAGATCTTCACCTCGTTGTCACCTTCTTTTTGTGGTTTATTTTAGTATATAAAAAGCCATCCTTGGTGACAACCCAACAGATCACTCCAATTGCTGTTTTTCACTTACTCTATACATTTTCCCCTATTTCGTTCATTTATTGTCCCTTTGTCGTTCCTTATGTTCAAGACCGCCATTCTTGCAGCAGCAGCTATTGTTAGTGCTCAAGCTGCTACCACTAACTACACCAGCACTACCGATCCTACCAAAATCAACATTCCTGATATTCCTCAAACCAGTTCGCATGATCCTACTCAAGAATGTACCTACTACGACTCGGATTACACTTACAACAAAGCCGAGTGGCCTACAGTCTGGGATACCGCCACTACTAACGGTATGAACACCAGTGCCGAGTTCAAGGCTCTTTATGACTCGATTGACTGGTCCAAGTGCCCTGGCACTCAACCCCGTACCATTGGACCTGATGGTGGTCTCATGATGCAAGGTATGTTGTTTTTCACCAAAATGTTGTCTTGAAAACATGAATATTTACAAGAATGTAACAGGCTACGATACTCAAAATGACCCTGATTGTTGGTGGAGTAGCTCTGGTTGTACTGTCCCCAAGCTCAAGGATGTCAACGCTGATATCTATTACTGTGATGAACCCGAAACTCTTGGTTTGGTAAGCAGTTATTGCGCCACATTTATCTTCCTTATTTTCCTAACACTGGTAATTATAGACTTTCGATGACGGTCCCAACTGCTCGCACAATGCATTCTATGACTTCCTTGAGCAAAACAATCAAAAGGCATCCATGTTTTACATTGGTTCCAATGTTCTTGCTTGGCCCTATGGCGCCCTTCGTGGTGTCAAGGATGGTCATCATATTGCTGGTCACACATGGTCTCACAAGCTTATGACAACTCTTACCAACCAAGAAGTCCTTGCAGAGCTCTATTATTCCACCAAAGCCATCAAGTATGTCACCGGTCTTACTACGAAATACTGTTAGTATTCTTTTAACACGGCATCTTTGATTTATATACTAACACGCATGTTTTTGCTTGAATAGGGCGTCCTGTAAGTGGCAGATTTGCACCACACCCATATATTAACATCGTCATACTAACATTTCTATCATTAGGCCCAAGGTGATATTGATGATCGTGTTCGTTGGATTGCCACTCAACTTAACCTTACTGCTATTCTCTGGAACATTGACACTGATGATTGGGCTGCCAACTCAATGCCTGGTGTCACTACCGAGACTGTTCAACAAAACTACAAGGACTTTATTGAGATGGGCAAGAATGGTTCATTCGCTAACTCTGGTGCTTTGATCCTTTCTCACGAAATCAACAACATGACTATGGACATGGCTATGCAAAACTACGAGGGACTTAAGGGTGCTTATAAGAATGTCATTGATGTTGCCACTTGCGCCAACATCACCAACCCTTACGTTGAAGATACCATCACTTTCCCCACCTTTGAGCAATATGTCAAGGATGGTGGTAAGAGCAACGGTGGTAGCTCTACTCCTGCTGGTGATGGTGAATCAGCAGCTGCTCCTATGGCATCCATCAACGGTGCTCTCTTTGCCAGTGCCTTGTTTGCTATCCTTGCTTTCGCTTAATCATCCTTTTCCCCGCTCCTTGCCCTTCAAATCCGATTCCTGTACCCAATAATAAAAATTCAGCAGATACATCCTCCATTTATGTCTATAAGTATCCTTCCATCTATTGTCATTTTTTTTTTCACATTTGTATAAAATATCCACACAATTCTATCAACAGCATTGATCTGTTATGTTACATGTACCTTTTTTTTTAACGCGCGCGCAGTAATAGTAGATGCGAATGACAATTATATGCCAAAGTAAATTAGACTTGCAGAATATGGTTTGGTCGCAATTACCTGGATCGGGCACATGCCTGTTTTCGTGGTTACACAAAACGATCTGCAATCTGCTGCTCGCTTTGAAAATTTTCTTGGCATACGCATATCCCGAGAATGTTAACTCTGGATCGACGTGGTGACAGAAAGTTTACCAGGTAAATGCCACAATAAGCCGATCATTCTGTAGGCATTGCGTATACACAAGAGTGTGAAAAGAAAGTAGTAGATGGATATGTCGCGGTGGAAACGCGAAATGAAACATGGTTTTTTTTGGTTCTAGTGTCTTGGTTACTATTAGCATGTATGTTCTTTACCACGTTGGTAGTGGGTCGATGTGTTTGTGTTGTGTAAGGCGGCATTGCAACATGTGAGTGCCCTTCGGGGTTACAAGTTATTGGGATCGCTGTTTGTGTAATGGAAATAGCACAAAGGTGGTAGTACATGGTGGAATGTGCCTCGGCCATTGTGTTCTTCTCACATGGTCAATAACACGACAATCTTTTTCGATTCCATGGCATTACAATAAAGGGGTTATAGATAGAATGTAAAAGTGACTGATAATGCACTCATTTCATGCATGAAATCATTCTATTATTCAGATATCTTGGTGTCAAACATTAGATCGTTCTATTTATACATTCTACGGCTGTTCCTTTTTCTGTGCTTGTGCCGTGCTCTTCATCAATTCACTCTGCGCTCCCCTTCCAATTGTTCGATGTTCATGCATAAATCAATGACAGCTTGGCCATCACTGCATTGAACGACACGTGTAAGATGCAGTTTGGTGAGACATGCATTTGTAAATCCACGTTGTTAATGACGAGCTTACATCATATCAGCCATACTGATCCTTAATTGTTATCAATTGCTTACTAGGAGCATTAATAAGAAGATTGCTTGTATGACAATGCATTACAAGTATGATTATGCCAAGACGCGATCCAATATCACTAGCACCTTAAGATACTCTATCTACCATATCATAATGCTGGACATTTGACCATTCGTCGTTACATCCGAAAAGTCCATCAACTACGTAGTATAACAGGTACCAGCTCTGGTGTTGGTACGGCTGATGCTCAAGAAGCAAGCAAGGTGCGCACGTATACAATGGTATAAGGAGTTATGCAAGGCATATCGAAGAAGCTGACCACTTTTGTATGCTCGTTGTGACCCAAAGTCTCGGGTTTAAGTTCTTTTCTACGATTTATCCCACCCAAATGATGAATGCTGGTATAGCGGTGGTTTTGCACAACGTACGCATTGTGATATATGAAGTGATCTACTCAGCTTGCTATTCCGAAAACTACGTAGTCCTGACTTTGGAACTCATTAGAACGATCGATTTATTGCTGATAGTTGGGCTTTGTCCACTCTCGTCATCCATACTCAGCATGATTGCATTATGCTCCTTTTATACACACATGGAAGGGTCCAAATGGACTTTTATGAATGATGGTGCTTTATGGGTGACGAAGCTGATTTTGATGATGGGGATAACAAAGGGAATGTTGATGACAAGCGATGATCCATTATCAATGAATCCATAATATTTGTAGGTCCTTTTCCTTTCATGTGCACAAAGTGTTGACAATCAAGTACAAGTGTTGATAGTGCCATTGATTCTTCCTTTACTCCGCTAGTCCATTATGATCCTTTTAAAGTAAAAACTTAAGAGACCTTTGGGAGACAAAGTTTCTCCGGTTATATGCATTACTGTTGGAACAATATTGATGACAAGGTGCGTATTATGTGATGATATGAAGAATGTTGACAAAGGGGTGTGTGTATCAGATGTTGATCATCTCAAGCCCTTGACAATCCATTAAAGCCACTGCTATAATATAAATATTATTGTTGAAGATAATACGTCTTGATAATGAGAACAGGTTTGCTCAACAAAGGGGATATGTATACTGATGACAATGATGTATCTCGAAAGATTCTTTCCACCTTCACTGCTGTACATGGATAACCCATCTTCTGATCATGAATAACTTTGTTTTAATGCATTGGAAAGAAAACTATCTTCTACAGCCTACAGGAATACAATGTATTAACACCTTCGCCATCCACTGCATTGTCATATATGAAACATAACTCTTATCCTATCGATCACAGGTACCACGAACGCATTGTTTTGTTCATCGTTCTAACCATAACCAGTTAATTCACTCGTCGCCACCATTATGACAATACATCTCACTTGGATGTATCGCAGAAGCGAGCGATGATAATAGCCTTGATTTTTCCTTGTCCCTGTATCTCATTTTGCTAGTATAGGAATTCGATACTCTCAATAGTAGTAATATTCATATGCACCCCACTCGCTGTTTACATCTTCAAATGTGGAATCATTGTTGTATTAACATGCTAATTGAAAAAATGGGAGGTTTCATTTGTTTGGGCTATTGAATGTATGATGCTGAAAGGAGGGGATAATCTACTGGAAGACCTTACGATCGCTCAGTTCGGATTCTTCCATCTTGGTACTCTCAACTCTGGCCTTGCGTTCATCAGTAGCTTGAAGTCGGTTCTGGTACTTTTGAATCTTATCTTTACGCAATGCAGCACGGATCTAATACAAGACTTGTGTAAGCCATCTCCTTATATCCAATCCATTGAGCTACTTACATAGTTGGGACTGACGAACTCTTGGTTCTCAAAAACAGTGGGACCACCAAACGAGCCATCAAAGATACGAATAACCGTCAAACAGAAGCGAGGACCAATCTCAACGAGGGAAATGTCACCCTTGTCTTTGGTTGTAAATCCAGGTGTATTTTCTTTGTTCTTTTCCACAACCTTGAATAGCATAGTAAGTTACACTATCGTTCATACGATCCTTTCTTTCCTTTCTTTACCTGATAGTTTCGGAACCAGATACGGTTGTCTGCAATAGAGAATGAAAGCACGTGATCGAAGAAGGGTTTTGATCGACGAGAGCCCTTGGGAACATTGAACACTTGAGCTAAAAGTTCCTTGAGCAATGCCCAGTGGGGTGCTGATTCGAATGACTTGTCAAATGAAAGAATAGGACGAGAACCCTTTAAGCAGTTGCCAGTCATCTTAAGCTCATCCATGGTATGCACTATATTCAACATGATTCATCAATATATATGATACACACTACTCATCTTTCCATTCTTTAACACTTACAGTTTTGAACGTGGAACTTGACCGAGGGGCCATTGGGAGTCTTTGCCATCCACAAGTACAAGTCTTGTCGCTTTCGCACCTCGAAAAAGACACAGTTGTTGCAATTGTTAAGTTCAGCGAGCTCGTTCAAAACAAACAAGTTGTTCTTTGTGTCGAATTTAGAATCCTTCTTGGCATGAGGCATTAAACCTTCGAGATCAGTGAGCAAATGACGATAACTAGTCCCTAGGTCGTTAGTGGATCGATCAAAGTCTATAAAAGGATTCGCTTACCGATACACGATGCCACGCGAGGAGAGCATCAAGACACGTTGCTTGTTGACTCGTTTATCTTTGTTGGTACTGCTGCTGGAGCCGTTGACCTTTTTCTCGACTGACTTGTATACGGACGCCATTATGAAATGTCAAAAGATCTGAAAGAGCTACTGAAAAAAATAGTGGCTGTCGGGCAGTATGTTTGCTCCTCAGCTCAGACCAGCCACTTAGATTTGCTGCTGCCTTGCCACTAATGCACGCACTCTTGACAACAGTGAAATGTGATCCATCTCAAAGCAGAGCAATGATCTTTTATAATGCTAGCATCCATAAATATAGAGCGTGATTGATGAATAATAGAGTTATATTCCTTCTTGTTTCATTAGCCTATTCCATTACAATAATTGATCCTTCTTCAGAATATATAAATTCACACTGAGGATCACTTATTGACTCTTGTTACGCATACACACACCACGGCACAATCCCTCTCTTGCTCTCATTTACATCGAAAGCTGATGATTCATGTAAAGTGATTACACCAGTGAACCATGTATTGCTTATGTCTTGGGAATAAGGAATAGCTTAGGGCGAGTGTGATGTACCAAAATCAAAGATAACATTGGTTGTGCGTTCCGTTGAGCTACAACTTGTGTGATTGTGATAGTACACTATATTGCAATTTTATTCCGTAATGTTATTACACCAAGAAAGACACTTGCTGCAGGTTAATTAAAGTTGTATGGAAGCTCGCTTGCAGAAGAATGAACAGGCAAATCCACTGCTGTGGATCAACAAGAAGAATGAAGACAATGAATGTCAATATTACATATTATCCCCCATGAAGACATGTTATGATGTTAAAAAGTCGAGAGTGAATGATATGATTCAAATGATGATCATGTACTATGGCATGTATCTTTAAGCAGAGGAAGTAATGATAGGATTTGCTATTTACACAGCACACATACATGAAAAACCATATGTCTTGAAAGCGTCTGCAAGTTCACAGCTCAAGTACCAATTATAGACTTATATAAAACAACTTCATTCGTTATATTGAATTACTATAGGATATGTCATTATTCATATTATAGGGCAAGTAGCTATGGACACGGTGTCATCATGATACGTCGTGGTTTGCGTGAATTTCTTGGGAGCGCTAGCCAAGCAATGTGGACTTTTGGGTGCTGAGATTGTGTTGGTACTCCTTCACACTCATATACACATACGTCTTATGGAAAGCAACACGTCAAACGAAACAACTGCACCTGGCGAATGGGAGATCACCAAAGACACAACAGTCGATACCACGGTGGAGGAAAAAGTGCAAGAAAATGAGAATCCCGAGGATGCTCAAGCACAAGAGCAACTAACAGCCCTCGATGAGTTGCCCAATATCATGAACGAGGTATATATTACAACATGGCTTGCTTTGACATTCAATGGCATGCTCATAATTGGTCATTGTAGTTGGAAAAGGACGCGACACGTTACGATCTTCATGTCAAGTTGATCGAGACCTTGAAAGGGCTCAATATGCCAGAATATCTCCAAGACGCACGTGAAGCTATGCACAAGTTGTATCCCCTTACAGAAAGTGAGTGATAAAACAATCATATTGATCCCATATTCATTTACCTCTATAGGTATGTGGTTGGATTGGATCAATGACACCAAGTCGACTGCGACAGACACAGATGGCGTTAATAAAGTGTTGTCATTGTACGAGAAAGCCAGTGAAGATTATCTCTGTAAGCCAATGCTCGTATATCCAAGATGTGTTATTTATATTGATGTGTTTGTAGCTATCCCTATCTGGAAGTCATTCGTGGACTATGTCTTGGAACTCTTTGATAACCAATGGGATAATGAGGATCGTGTCAATGATATTCGTGTCAATCTCAAAAGAGCTGTGCAAGCAACAAAGTGGCATATATCCAAGGTAAGTTTTGGTTGTAAGAATGCAATCAGTGTAAAACTAATATTCTTTTACAGAGTCAGGAAATTTGGGAGCCTTTTATTCAATTCCAAGTCAAATGGTTGGAGGTAAACAGTGGGATGTGTGTGCATGCTTCGTTTCATTATAGCTGATTTACATATCTATTTAGCATCTTAAAAGGTATTGGGTGATGAACAAAGGTTCCTGGACGAGATTGAATGCTGAATCATGGTTCTAGTCCATCATCAGAGCAGCTTGAACAAGTAACACAGGATTATTTCGAACGATTGTGCATACTCCATACAGGTAAAAGGAGAGTTCTGGTCAATACCCCGTGTATTGACACTATCATTTTATAGATCATGAAAGCACGTTTAGCCAGTATTCGACGTTCAACACAACATGGGATAATGCAAACTACGAGAAAAACATGGTCAAGGCAAACAAGGTATATTCAAAAACAAAGGAAGCGATGAATGAATGTGATTATTTCGAGCTCAAGCTGGTAAGAGGGAAGGGTGTCATTAATATGAGCTAGCATATAACTTTTATGCCTATTTTAGTCCGAGAGCAACTATAGCTTGGATATGTTCTATCAATATATCGAAAACATGAAGCTCAAGGATAAGCCAATGCTGAACTATATCCAAAATCTCTATGAACGAGCTGTCGCCTTGTATTGCACTGATGTCGGTCTTTGGGATGATTATATTGTGTTCTTGGTAAGCAATGCAGAAAAAGGATGGGCGTGAATGTTCATGTTATATTGACGACAAAATAGTTGGAGCGCGCTCGTGTACCTGTTGTCATGGGATCAGTAACCAGAAGAGCCATCCGCAACTGCCCATGGTCGGGTGTTCTGTGGGCACATTACGCCAGAAGCTTGGTACGTAGGGATGGAGGGGTAGATCAAAATGACTTTTTCCTAACAGTACTTGTACATATAGGAAGCTCGCAACGCAAACCATGAGGATATTCTCGGTATGTTCCCTTATCTAACAACGCGAAGAATATATATTCACATTCCCTTTGTAGCTGTCTTTGATGCTGGTCAGGAAAATGAAACACTGGTCGCAAGTCAAGAGGATTTGATATGTCTTCTCCTTGCCAAATGTGATTACTATCGACGACGTGTGAACATGGAAAGTGGTAAGTAAAGTATGGAAGAATGGGTATTTATTGATTGGTAGTAACATAACCATTGTATTAGCTGACACAAATGATGACGAATTGCGACTGGAGCAAGTTGAAGAATTGCGTATGACTATTTATCAATGTATCGTATACCATCAAGAGAGTGAGTTGGGTTGAAGCAAATACCTTAATGGAGATATTTATATGATCATTACAGAGTTCCAGCCCGGTGATCCTTATTTCCGCTTAGAACGATACGCTTCATATGTCGAGGTTTGTAACACTAAATGTATATGGATTGGGCATCCAATTGATCATCATTCTATAGTCGGAGCTGTTTGACAACTACGAAGGTGCAAAGGAAATCTGGGAAGGAGTCGTCAAGAAGTTTGGCAAATCGGTGGAAGCATGGCTAGCCTATATTCAATTTGAAAGGTAAAGCCTTTTTTGCAAACCCAGTTACAAGTAATCTAACAATATGCTATTAGATCCAAAGGAAATAGTTCACAGTGCGAATCATTATTCAAGCGTGCAATAGCAAAACAACCAGATGACCCTGAACGATTGATGCATGCATGGTTAACTATGGAACACGAGATCGGATCTCTAGACTCTATGCAAGATGCGCTTGTTCGTATGAACAAGAAAACCAAATTACTGACTCGAGAATGGCAGGTAATAATACAAGATGAACTTGTGTCAAAGGATGGATGAATTTATGCATCATCACTTTAGGCTGCTTATGCATTGGAAGAAGCCAGACAAGAACAAGAAGCAGAAAAGGCAATCAGAGAAAAGGTTTGTTTATTGATAGAATGCATGATGGGATTGAGCTAACTATTGTATCTATAGCAAAAGAAAGCTCAGCATCGCCAAAAGTTAAAACAAAACAAGAAACAAGCACAATCGACTGAACAACCGTCACGAGCATCTGCCAAACGAAAAGCTGCTGATATGGATAAGAATGCACCCACTGAAACTGAGCATCCTCCTCAAGTTGATACTGTGGATGATACCACTGCACCTACAGCAACCGAATCATCATACGTGGAACAAGACAACAATGCTACGCCTACATCACCAACCGAGACCAAGCGTCGTCGTGTTGAAACGAATCAAGAAGAAACAACATCAAACCGATCAGGTGGTAGAGGTGGTAGAGGACGTGGTAGAGGAAGAGAAAGAGGAAGAGGATATCAAGGTCCTGCTCGACATCTTGGTCGTGGAGTAGGGCGTGCTGGCAGGTTGGCTATGCCTTCTACTCGATCAACAAAACAAAATGAAGAAGCAACAGTGACTGAATCTACTGCACAAGAAGAACCAGCAAAGCCCAAATCTCAAGATGATTTTCGTGCAATGTTACTTGGCAAGAAATAAATCTTTGACATTATCCACATGATTTGTCTTTGTGAAACAATCACCAGTATAGTAGTGTTTTCATAATGAGCTTAGCAGCTGATGTTTACATGCCAAGCACATGTGCCACTGCACAGATACATGTTACTGTGGTGTAGTGCTGGTTCAGAGTTTTCTTTCTAGTCTAGAACTGTAGTCTAGAACTATGTAGTATTGCCTTTGATCTTTCATAAAATGATATTGAAGCACATACGAATAAATGAGCCAAATGACTAATAACATCAAACGAAGCCATCATTGTGTTTTGAGAATCGGGTTGGGTTTTATTCCGATTTGAGTCATGCAAGAAGTGTCAAGCCGAACCGATGAGCCAAGGCGGCACTATGGATCGCGGCTGAACCGGGATAAGCATTTGTTGCGCGGAATTGCGGGTGAGATTTTCTACCAACCACATTTTGACGCTTTTTTTTGCACTCCTTTTTTTCTCACTCCTACTGCGTTTATGTTAAATAGCTCCAAGTGCTCGGGTCGCTGATTATTTCTCTTCTTTACCACTTTTTCCTCCTCCATTATGCAGACAACAAGGAACATTACCTACGAAACCAATACATCCGACACCTTCCCATACAATAGTGGAGTCATTGTCACCAAAGACAATTCATTATCTACTCGATGTATCGATTGTCCCGCAGCACAAAAGACAAAGACGCGATCTCAACTAGGAAACAAAGAACACCATGACAAGGAGGAGGATGCACATACCAAGCAAGACGAGTTGCCTTGTCGATTATCTCGTTCGGAAGCCACATTTACATTTTGGAAGGACATCATGATTGCAATTTGGGCTACCACCCCGTGAAAGAAGTTCTCTCGGTCGTTTCCTTGTTTTTTTTTTCTTTTGCCGTATATCCACTTTCTTCTCTCATCACGCATATACATTCATACCAAAGCACACACAGCAATTGCTTTTATATACCACCCTTCCTCATCTCCCATCAATTGCATTACCTAGTTTCATCTTTTCTTACTCATGTTTGTACTTTTTTCAAATTGAGAAATATAATCATGCATGATAGTTACAAAGTAAATAGTGTGATAGTCTGTGCGACGGTTATATAACCAAGAAGAGATAACTTGTAAACATCAGGTGCTTTTTTGTATTCTGAAGCGAACAAGGAGAAGATCAATCAATGTGAAATAGAAATACAAGCAATGCATGATGGCTTCTCGTTTATGATTTGACAGCGAGGAGTCGTGTGCTGCATATTTTGAAAAGGGCACTTTGAATCGTTTCTCATCCAACCAAATACATCAATTTGGCACTCAGTGCTCAATACATATCCTTTCCTTACCTGCCGCGCTTTTCACTTTAACACTACTTTCTCTCTCTCTCTTTCTTCTCATTTGCTTGTGTACATTTGTCAATCCTTTATCAATACAGTCATGGTATGTCATTGTTGGATTTGGAATGGGATCGTTGTTTATTGTGTAATGAACTCATGGGGACTTTTTCGGATGATCCTGACACGACTTTGGCATGTAGAGTACAGGCACAGACAAGGCAGTTGGCGCTGTAGCATTCTTTTCAGCTATTGCTATCTTTGTATATTATACATTATGGTCTCTTGTGATGGTATGTTCGATTGGGATAAGGATTGGAATAAGTCACTGATACATATGTTACATGATAGCCATTTGTTGATGAAGACCATCCATTACAAAACTACTTTCCACCTTGGGAATATGCTATCCGTATACCATTGGTGATCCTTATCGTGGGTTTGACGGTGATCTTTAGTTTCTTAGGATTAGCTATGGCAAAGAGCAAAAATGCACAGACTAAGAAGGCAAAATAAATTGGATGGATATTGATCACGCATGTACTTTATTGCTTGCTTTGTGGAACGACTTGTTGACGTGCCTTTTGTCGTGCCAACAGGGTGGGTTCAGCTACCAATACCAATGCCCATCCAATGACATACACCCATACATGGAAGAAATTCAATGCACGCCATACTTGACACGTACGCGACCAATACAACAAATCGAACGGTGGCACCAAGAAGTCAACAGTGCCCATAGTGAATAGAACACCCAATCCATTGTACACTGGTTTCAATACTGGAAGTGGATCTTTGCCATCAGGTGTCATGACAAGGGGTCGAACACAACGTCGAATACGACGACCCAGCATTTGATAAAGACCTGTACTGATGAACAATACTAAAAGATACCCATTGTTATTCATCATTTGAAATAAACACCACACACACACACACTTACAATAATAACCAGGATGAAATCCGTGCCATACACTGGAAACAACATAAGTGATGATGGTTGCCATGGTAGTGGGCTTGGTGTTTGGAGGAACGAGACGCACATAGACATAATGCTTCAGCCAATGATTAGCACCAATGTTCCAGTTGTTGGTGAGCGATTTGTAAGAATCAGCAAGTTCGCAGTAGCGAATGTTATAGTTGCTTAACCTATCCCATCGATGTTGACCTGTTTTGGTATCGATCCCATTGTATCCAAATCCACTCAAAATACAGCTTCCTTCAGAAAGTGACCATACGCAATAATACTTGCATCGCGTGGATGTAGCACCCAAGAACACAAATAATAACCTATCCCATTGCATACGTATCAATAAAGGAGAATGGGTCGAATCAATGGCCTATGTCTCTTACCTTTGAAAGAATGATTGTGCTGCGAAACTGGGTTCTAGAGCAAGCACAAAGCTGTAGGAAGGCGCAACCAAAATCAGGAACACGATAATGACCAAACTCTTTGCAAGCACACGGAGAGTGGCAGGCCAAGGTGACAAGTGTGCATCTTTGGATAAGAAAAAGTAGTGTGTGTAGCGAATGTAATCCATATACTCGCATGTCGGACCAGTGAGGAATCCACCAAAAAAGAAGATCCAACCAAAATACTCGATGAAACTTGGATACTGCTTGATCTGCATACGCTTGTTGTAATCGGTGACAGCACCCATTCTTCCATCACGTATATTGAATCCAAACGATGATAGTTTGATTGATACAATCATTAATGCACCTGAATAATCCAACTCGCCATCACCTTCCACTCCCTTCATTTGACGATCAATATGGCTGTGATACATGCAATCAGCCATCTTGATCCTCTTTACAATACAAACACTTACCATGCAGCCATACTCATCATCACAAGTACAAAGTTGATCCAGGGGCCGTTTTTACCATCATAATATTTCATAAACATGTACGTAACCAAACAAGTCATGCTGATGTGGAAAAAACCTTCATACAGTCGTAATATTCCCACCATGGATATCACCGTGAATGCAATGGAGAACAAATGCTTGATAATTGGTTGATCAGGTGGAAGTCGACGATAAAGTAGTGCACTTGGATAGGTTGATAGGATACAAGTAATCAACTTGAGTTGATCTCCTGTGATTTGACCACCCATATAACCCGCCAGTTTCTCAAACAAGGGATCCATCGTTGTCTATTCTTTGATATTACTTGGTGGCAAATAAACGAGGAGGATAAGATCGGGAAAGATTGCAGTGAAAGGGAAAAAAAACAGGGAGAATGATGATTCACACACAACAGTGACAAAAGAAAAAAGGATAGAAAGAGGAGGAGTAGGATGGGGTAACGGGAGAACTAGTAAATGTTCACAGGAAGGGGGGTGTTAGTAAAAGCAAAGGGGAGCATGTGCAATGGGAAGGGGATATGTAAGCAGCGAATTAAAGAATGGGAGGATGGTGGATGACTCTTTCTTTCCCAATAGCGACATTGGGTATTCTGCACGTGGAGAGATATTGGGGAATTCATGGTCATGGATACATGACACCAGACTTTATCTCTTTTGCCTCTATGTATCATATCACTTGTTGCTATGTCTACCCAACGAATGATGATAGTTTTAAAGTGCAGGGGTATTATGCGTTGACAATCTCCTTGTGGATGCACATACATATAACAGGGACCTTTCTGCAGCTCAAGTCAGGTACATTGTTTGATAAATGCGATTGGATGTATTGTTGTTGTGACAAAAAAAATATCAATGATGCGAAAAGCAAAACAAGAAGGAAGCTGGTTGGTATTATGGAATGACGGTCATGGTGTTGTGTGATGGGAATATGAAGCGAGTGCGAGTGAAATGATCATGTAGTGTTGTGTATACAGTAATATGGGTGTGTGATGTCTGACGCTGCTATTCTTCTTTACAAGTTGGATTTGGTGACATACCAAGCCATCTCGTATTCCTTGTGTGCAAAACCACACTTTTCATAGAATGGGATATTCTTGGCAGAGCAATCAAGGATGACTATAATAATGATATGAGCCTATCATCCATTTTCATTTTTTCTCCTTTCTCCTCTTACCCTTGTAGCAGTTTCGCTTTGCACCAATGAATTTGAGTGCCTGAATAATGCGCAAACCAAGTTTCTTGCCTTGTTGTTGACCATCTACTGCAATGTCTTCAATATGGCCGACAAGACCGTTGTTGTGAACAAATTTGCGTTCAACAAAGATCGTGCCTGCAGCAACCACCTTATCACTGCGGTCGTCTGTGATGGCAATTGTGAAATCTGTGAAAGAGTATGAGTCGGACGTGTTACGTATGTGATGGATCAATGACACCTACATTCATGATTGTGCTGCTTGAGATAATTAAAGCGTTCTATTGAAAGAAAATCATAAGTCATCATCTTCTTGTAATAAAAAACAACAACTTACCCATCCATTCTTCCTTGGTTTGGTTACCAACTTCAGTCAAGACTTCCAAGACCTTCAAGAAACCGCGTTCGTAATCATTGGCGCGCAAAGGTCGCAAGGTGTAGCCTTCGGGAAGAGCAGCTTGGACTTGGGGTGAAATGAGAGATTCGTCAAAGAGAGCAACTTCAGCAACCATGATGTATATATGTGTATGGATGAATAAAAGAAAAAAGATATAATAAAAGACATAAATGTGCTGTTGCTTTATATATTGATTTTTTCAATCGATTGACAGGTTCCGCGGTTTGACCTCCTTGATTTCCGCGGGATGCTATTTTTTGCTTAGGTTGCACACACACGCACGCTCAACCACCTCCACACAACACCTATCCATAACTGATACCATCGACGCTTAACCTAATACCGCAAGAGGAAAATATAGCACACATGGACTGCATCACTTTTCCCCCTCCACATTATCATCATGATGGTGCATTGTGATGGATAACAAAGACACTTGTCATTATTGGTTCGATGGGTTGCTTTTATTCACCACGTGTTTAATTGTGCAAGATAGATTATTAGGTACCTGCACCAAGATAGGATTCGCTTCTCCTTACGGGGGTCCCCACACATGTATCTTATCAATGCTCCGATCTGTTAATTCCATGGATCCACTCAACAACACAAAATGCAGTTTCCACTTTTAGAACGCCGCCATTCTGCACAAACCAGAGACGAGAACACGCATGCTGTCAGTCTCGGTCTCGCTTTCTCTTTGGGTAACCAAGGAACAAAAAATGATATCATTTCCATGGCTTCCCTGCATTATCAACATTGTCAAATTTATGTTAATAATCTAGCATGTAGTCATGATCCATCCATTTATAAAGTGACATCCTTGATATAAAAGACAACACTGTGGTCCATGATCATTTGTACAACCGATCTGTCATTGTAGGTACGCTGCTTCGTCACTGCTGCTGTTGCTGCTACTGCTGCTGCTAGTTTCCGCAAATAGGTACAATCTGTTGCAGTCGATGTATGATGCTGCACATGGCTGCATGCAGCAGCAGCATCACGCAATTAGAAAATCTCATTACCTATCTCAAGAATCACCTCCTTGAAACTTCCATTATAATGTGCGCACGGTTCGTTGTTTGTTTATGTGAATGACCATCACATTCATTCACACAATGTGTCACGCTGCACACTCATTATCTTTCCCACCAGTATACATGTTATGCACATAGCTGAAGGATGGAAAATGGTATTGATTCGATCCATCATCTCTGTTTCTTTGTATATATATATATATATATATATAGACACTATGTTGTTATGAGAGATGGGGAGAGAGAAATAAGGAAATGGTATAAGATGTCACTGATAAACTTTTTTTTCTTAATGGATCATGTCTCGTGATGTTCGAGTAGCTGAACAAGTCCTTCAATCCGATAATATTTGGCCTATCGATATCAAGTGTCAGGTACATGAACATTTTTTCAATCTCGGATATACCTACCTCTTGCAGAAGCTCTTGACACAAGGCATCATCTTGCAGCACAGCCGGTGGAATCTATCACACACACACAAAGTTATTCAACTGAAAGAGGAAAGAAGCATCTGCTCCCTCTCTCTCTGTTTTGTAACATACTCTTGAATCTCGTAAATAGTTGAGCACCATTCGGAAACAATGGGGATCACGGTCAATAAAATAGGATCCATCCTCCTCAGCTACCAGGCGATGACGTCCAGAGAACATGGTTGCCAATAAACTGTTATCATCCTTTTTCAAAGTGCTCAATGATGTCTATGATTAAATGAAACGGCGAACATGTGAATATCATACGCACAAAACATGCATCTCCCTTTCTTTTCTCCACATGTATGATGGTGCTTACCTGGTAAATCTCTCCACCAATATTGAGCTTAATCTTATCTGTTTGTTGAAAAGTGGTTGTACCTAATGAAAGATAAGTGAGTGGATGGATCGTGTGTATTGTGTGTGTCACTCACGTACCATGAGTCTGGTGATCAGTTGATGCTTCAAATGAAGCTTTTTCCCTATCGAGCCGGTTGCGTTTGTTCATAAGGCCACGGCACAACTCGCTATAATCCGTTGCCAGGTGACCTTGGAAATTTTCCTTGGTCCTATCAAACTTGGACTCCAATTCTCTCAAGTCTTGAATAGTGTGTTCCATGTTGGCAAAGATATCTATGGTTTGTGGATGAGTACATGTCCATTAACATTAGGATCATCATGGTACCTTTCTTTTTCGTGTAATAGGTTTCTTGCAACATCTTGTACTCGGGTTGGTAGTCTAGAGAATAAATGTATGAGATAATAAATCGATATACTACCAGCAATATCATTTACCATCCCACACACTGCCCCAAGCACTATTGGTGTTGAGACTTGAAAGCGTGCTTCGAAGCCGTTCTACTTGATCGTCATCGTCATGGCGATAGTACCCATGGCGTGTGAAATCGAGCTCATCCAAGTGATCACCAGCATAACGAGTCGGTCGACCTGATGACGAAAGTGGTGTAGAAAGTGAAGAAGTAGTGGTGGTGGATTCATAACAACCTGTTGTATCAAAAGCAGGTTGATCCCCTGCACTTGTAGGTCCTGGAGTTGTGGGACTTTCCTGGAAACGTACAGAAGGATGTGTTTCTTGTTCATCCACATAGGAATGACGATATTGACGTTGTTGTTGTTGCTGTTGTTGTCTTTCTTGTTGTACGTAATAATGATGATGATGAGTGGGAGCCACTTGACCACTAGATGCGTTGTTGTTGTATTGCTCCATGACTATGCCTGTTAATGTCCGCTGTGGTAACTCGGGAGACCTATGTGTGGGAGAATGTGGATTGTTTGGTGTCCAATATTCGGCATGTTCCATGTTAAACGTGGCCGAATGCACGAGAAAGTGAATGGGTGTAGCACAACAACAAAGAGAAAGAAAGAAAGAAAAACGACAAGAGAGAGTGAGAGAGCAAAAGGAAACAAAAGCCTGTGCGCGTGAGTTGTCCATTTTTGGAAATCAAGTTAGGTTCCTCGCACAACACTAAATAGTATACACACTTTTGTAAAGAGAATGATATGCTGCTGCGTATTACATTAAGAAAAACGAAAGGATAGGGGAGAGATGTGAATGAAACGATGGAGCAAATACATGAAATATAAATGGTAATGGGTTAAGCTAATGATTGATGATATGATGATGAGAGGAGGGGTATTCTTATATATCGTTATGAATGCTTCATAGTACCAGTGGGGCAAATATCGGCATAAGCACAAGCATATTTATCGGTCTCGAGTTGCGTGATCAAGGTCCTGACAAATGCCTGTTCATACTTTGAATTTTCAAACACGGTTGTAAGCGAGTCTGAAGGGCATCGGAGAAAGTTGGGTGCATACACCATGGCAAGATTATGCACATTCATTCGGGTATGTTGGGTCACATCTTCTTGATTAAAGTCCTATATAATATCATATCATGAGTCACTTGTCCATATGAATGCTGCAGTATCGAATCATCGGGTTTCATCATCCAAACACTAACCTGCACAAAGGCAATCATGTACATGACAATACGTCGATTCACTTCAGGTAATGCATTAACGATAGCAATCGCTTCTTCAGGATCCTCGGCACACTGGATGCACTTTTCATAGTATTCTGCAGTAATCAATGGCTTTTCAAGGTCTCGTAGCCAATACTTGAGTAGTGATGCGGGAACATTGGGATCCGTGATACCACATGCATCGTAGTTGCCATTCTCAATGCGAATGCGCTATTAAAGTTTCAATCCATGTCAGCCGACCTTGTCATGATACAATTTTTTGTGCTTCCATACCAAGTCAGTCACTTCTTCTGCATCTCCAGGGACACGAAAAATGCCTTCTGAATGTTTGCCATTAAGTTGTAGCACAGCATCTGCCAAGAAAGGTACAATCTTTGGTATCTTGAGACCATTATCGCAATGGATCGGTAATGACATGATCAAATCCAGACTTTCACCAAAGACGGAAGGTTTAAAGGGTGCCTCCTAGTACATGAACATGTATTAGATATGGCTGGAAGGGAGAAGGGATTAGGAGTGGTCTCTTTTTTTTTACCTTGGCTCGATCAATTTCAGCTGCCGTCAAGACTTTTCCCTTGGCTCCTCGTGCGCATATACGTTCCAGCTTTCTTGACACATGTTCACTCATGACATCCACTTTATTGGCATAGGTCATTTTCTTGTGTTGGTCGACAAAGTTATTCAAATAAGATTCCAGGTTCTTGGATGGAGGAAATGTCATGCTCACTACGCATAAAATTTCCCAGCCTTTTTGAATACTCTTGCTATAAATGGACATGTCAGTCATATATTGATCCTCCTAAGTCATCCTCTCTCCCTCCTTAAATTTACATGGTTGGATTCTTGTGTAACTGTTTGCAAAGTTGAACGTAGATCTCATCTCGCATTTGGCCTTTGCTGATACCGCAGCTTAGAATATATTGATATTCATCAATTTCACTCGATTGTCGATGACGTGGTCGATCACCCATGATGGTTTGAATGGTCTTGAAGCATTTGAGAGCGTCCTTGTGAAGATCTCGATTCAGCATCATCAAAGGTTGCTTAATCCCATCGCGTGTCCACTGCAACATTTCATTCATGGGTACTTGTCGTCGAAATATCAATCCTCGTTTATGAGTTGCAAAGTACTTTTTGGCGAATCCATCAATAGCAAACTGAGTGATTTCTTGTTGCAGATTGGTAGGGAGTGCTGGTCTAAAAAAATGTTTTGAGTACAAGATATTGAAACTTTTATAATACACACTTACTTTCTACGTGTTTCTCCCATCACCATTGTTGAAGCATTATCATTGATAGTAGCCTGATCCAGCAGACTTGCTCCATGTACAATACATGAATCCGTTGAAGAACAGGAAGCACCGGGTCGCATTACTTCAGCTGCATCTGCATATTACTATTAATACAATAATCATCATTTCAAAAAGAATAACTTTTTACCTGGATTATTGACAGGTGAGCTCACTGCAACTGATCGAGTGACCAAATTCTTCCAAGGTGATGTGTGTTTAAGTGCTGAAAATGTCGATAAGCGGCGCATAGGTCCAGCAATTTCTTCGGAGCACTATTGTGTCGTTGCATAATCATGCGTCAATCTTGGTACTACAATAACTCTATACACACACATACCACACTTTGTTTACGAGCCCATCGAAAGCCAAATAGACCAGAAGAACTACTGCCAGGTAATACATCCGATAATGAATTTTGTGAATCTTGTCGTTGACACATTGTAGCACTGGTACTGGTGGTGGTGGTGGTAGGAGCATGTCGTATACTGCCGGTTCCATCGGATGGTGAGCGTTGATGTTTACTAGTAGGTGGAACAACTGTTGTACGCATGGGTGTCAAATCCAATGAACGACTATTGCGTTTGGGAATTGTATCATCAAGTAAGCTGCAGCTTTCATCCGCAGGTCGTGCCACATGTAATTGAATGTTGGACTAGAGATCAACATGACATGTCAATACACATACATAACATATAACCTGAGAGCGGGGTTGTCGACAAGGGGCCATATATATAAGTGTCTTTTTTGAAGGGGCAAGGAGAACAAGAGGAGAGTAGTAGCAGGAGAAATATGGATCATCACTCACCTCTTGTTGAATCTTGACCAACGATATGACAGGTGCTGGAGGATGTATCCATCGTGTTTGATTCGTCAATGTATGATAGTAATATGGCATCTTTTTGATATCATCCCATAATTCCCACCATTCGCCTTCAGGATCAACAGGTTTACTATATAACCTGTTAGATAGGATGACTCTACTAGTTAGTTGACTCACATTGTCCCGCAATCTGGCTTGTCGGTTAGCCATTCTCCGGTGGTCTATATAAGTTCATCAGTATATAAAGATATAGATACAATGGCATTGTCGTTGTCTTACAGGGTTGGCAAAAAATGTGCGATGAGAGATGGGATCGACGACTTGGACCCAATCGTAATAGATCGTGGTTGTCATTGCCGAGTTGGGATTGTTGTTTGTTTTTGACAGAAAAAAAAAAGAAAGTGAAGGAAAGGAGAGGAGGAGAAGAAGAAGAAGAGGAAGAGATGTTCAAAGAAAGAGGAGAAAGCAGTGATAAATGCAAAAGCGATATTGAGCGAGAATATAAAAAAAGGAGTAACCGTTATTGTTTTCCAAAGTGTTACAGATTGCATTTCGTGCGATCATGCAACAACAGCGTACCTGTCTCGGTACCACCGCCCAAAGTGGTACACTTTGCTGCATGTTAATTACTATCTTTTTTTCTTATTTGGTTACCCCACTTAATACGTACTACCATCACCAACGTTATCATCGATTGCTATTGCATTGCATATTACCATTAGACACTGTAAACATCAATGTCAGCTGCACGTGCATATCTTCCAGTCGTGTAAAAAAAGGGGTTCATGTATGCATGAACAAGACACTTTGATATATACTACAATATCTATGTATTAAATTGTTGGAATAGCCAATGTACAAAGTAAGAGAATATGGATGAATAGATGCTAAACTGTACAATTGAAATGGATGTGATGATTGCTATTGATATTAGGCGTCGTCATTGTTGCCTTCGTGTTGGACATTGTTGGGTTCAAGGTAAAACACATCTTGATAGTGGTGGTTCTTTGCATGCACAATGCATCCCTGGATCGCCATTCCCGAATCATCGCCATCATTGATACCGGCACTGCTGCCACGATACGTGATACGACAGTCATTTCCTGGAATCATCTGAACAAGATCTCCCTATTATAATAGAAGCATTTAGAACATGAAGCCAAACCATAGTAAAAGATCATTACCGTTTCCACATGGCGCACTTCAACAAAACGTTGATCGAATGCAATAATGTAAGGATGATGATACACCACAGATTCTGGATAACATTCCCATTCACACAACAAGGCCGATCTAATACAAAATCCATCATTAACAACCAAGATATTGTTTCGCAAGTATAAGCATACCTCCGATCACGAGGGATGAGCCCCTGACGACGGTTGTCGACATAGAAAGCAAACTTGTTGTAACAAAGCAGAAACTTGCTTTGTATTCTGTACATGGCAAGTGGTCGTAGATTATCCTTGCGTTGTTGTAAAAAGTAGAATTGAGGATCGTGATCATTGGGGATACTGCGACTGCTGCTTAGATCTTCTGGATCAATAATCTCAAACGCTTTATCGCACACAATGGCAAATTTGGATTTCAAGAAATGAATACCAATGGCATGGGCTCCAACAGAGAATTCCTAAAAAAAAAGAGAGAGATGTGGTCAATGATGATGCCATCATTGGATAAGCGTCTCATGCATACCTTGTAAGTAGAAAACCAAGATGAACGGGACCCGTGATGTCTAAACAAATGACGCTGACTGATGGTTCGCAGGCGAGTATGATGATGATGGGACGATGATGATGATGATGTGGGTGTATTGAGAGTTCCATCACTATCAATGTATCGTTCTGGTTTGAGTGCAATAAAGCTGGTAGATACAGTTCTTTGTCTTGCAGCCACCAAGAGTTCCATTCCATTGCAAACACCTGTTTGGAAGAAATGCACTGGGTCTGTAATTTCTTGCTTGAGCCGATCGGGTGCTTTGCTATTTTTGGTACTTGTCAACTCATCCAAGGGGTATGCATAAAGCATCTTGTCTGATATATAAAAACATGTCAGCATCCTGAAACACCAAGAAATGCATCTTGTCACATTACCAGCGAGCACGAGTAATATTTGTTGAGTCTGCATGACATCCAGTTGTGTCACATTCTTCAAGGAGAGAATAGGGCGTGCCCTGCCTTCAGGTAAGCGCTTAAAGTAGACACCTGTACTCGTGCCAATAGCAATCATCTTGACACCATCCACAGAAACTAATAACATGTGAGATTTCTCCTATGCACTTGCTGCGCCTAACCCCCCCCACTCAACTTACCAAAAGGAACAGACGATGTCACCTTGCCAGATCCTTCCATGGTAGATGATGCCGAATAATCGCGGAAAAATGTGCTTTCAAGACTTATGGCATTAAACGCATCCGTTTTGAGTTTCATATCAGCACGAGCTTGTTTCAATGCATGCAGCCACTGTAATTTTTCAGCTTCATCAACACATGCAAATGCATACGATCCACCATGACGTCCTGGATGTGTAAGCACCAAAGATAATGCACTGTGTGCATTACGCACCATGGTGGTACTATTCATGATAGTGCTGCTTCGTAATCCTGTCGATGTACGTAGACTTGTGTGGATATTGTGTGCTGTGCTACCAAGTGTTGTCAAGTACTGGGTAGGAAGCGAAAAGTCATTATCGGCACCTTGAATATGTAACATTTGCAATGGAATGGGTCGTCGCCAAATCTTGTACTGTGTACCATCACTTGTTTTGCGTGCCTTGGTCAATAGCACAATGTGGTCAAATACGATCATGTGAATGTACTTTTCTTGTACTTCCAATACATCCAACTTTGAATTCTCACGTCGTAAATCGCCACGATAATAAATCTTGCGTTGTGGATCAGTAAGCTTGAGATCATAAGATTCGCCTTGACGACATGTAAGTGCACTGTTCAATAAAAGGATTTCCACACGTGTCTTGACACCTGCTGCAAGTTGATCACAGAACGTCGCCACTTCGGATACGATATTGTAACATTCTTGCAAGGTTTCATATTCTGGATCATCCTCATCGGTCTGTTTAATCAATGCTTGCAGGAGCAATGGATATCGAGCAATGCGCATCACGGGACGTAATAAGAAATGACGGAATGAATGTCGGTTAAGTTGTGGGTCGGTCAACCGAGACTGTAAGAAATCCTTGAAATGGGTATTGGCTTGCTTAAGATCGGCGACAATGTATTCAGCAAGATGAACATTGGGTACATATAATGCGTATGGGTCTCGGAATCGTTGGAAATGCTCCAAAAGAATGTTGCCAATGCCAGGAAGACATTCAGTTTCATGCTCCTTGTAAATGCTGAACAAATCATTGAAGAAATCCATACTCAGAGCGTAAATCTCTTGATGATTGTTAAATACATCTCGTGAAAATAATTCCCATTCACTTGGATCAATGACGCTGGATTGTTGTAAAGGTGTCACAATGCACTAGGATGGCATGAAAGAATAAGTTCATTGTTGTCGTGCATGACTTTTTCATTCAACACTTACATTTTGTAGAAGCTCCATATCCTTCAAGTATTGCTCCTCTCCGTGAATAATTTCATTCATTGCTTCCTGTCGATCCCGCTCTCGTGTATCAATAGTGCTATAAAAGTCTGGTGCCATACGTGCTCCCCAACTATCCGTGGTCAATGCCTATCATGCTCATTGAGTCATCCAATTCTTGATTGTTACCATATTATGACACTTACTCCTTCCTCATGGCTCATGGATGAACGCATCGATATGCTTCGAATGAGTCGTTCTTGTGTCTAAAAGTATGCCATGTCAGTACATGTACATGAGATAAGCTCATATATTGACTTGCCAGCAAATCCGTTTCTTGTACAGCAGGCTTGTTAGGACATTTGGGAGCATAACAACCACCTTGACCAGGTTCACATCCATCCACATAACACTTTGTGAGTGGTGTAAAAACACCAATGGTCATGCCAGTTCTCAATCGATAAGTCTCGTCAGGTGAATCGTATACGATACGCTTGCGTAGTTTCTTGGTCGCATCCACTGGTTCAATCAATCCAAAGGGTTTACATGTCATGAGAGCATTAAGCACTGCCAAACAATGTTCACGTAGATGCTCTTGATTTGGAAATTGATCCTGTAACATATCCAGCATGGTATCCTAATTCTGCATATGAGATCATGGATCTTTCACATACAATAAATGTATGTCACTTACCACCGCTTCTTGTCCAGTGAATGCATTTGGATATTCATTGCTGAAACTAAGTTGTCTTAAACTAACCACCTCCTTCATTTGCAAAGCAAAGGATCTTGATACACTTGACAGCAAAGCTGGTATGGGTGGTGGTGGAGGAGTAGATCGTGGTGGAGGAGTAGGTGGTAAAGGCTTTTCACGTATCCTTTTCGAAATAGGCAGTGCTGTAGGTGTTGTTGCTACTGTATCATCATCATCATCATCATCATCAGCTTGTTCTTCTTCTTCATCGCTGGTATCTGATGATGAAGTGGTGTATTTGCCACTATCGAATCGTTTCAAAGTGCTCTTCAAGGCTTCTTCTAAATCTTCCTCAGCTTGCTCTACAGTGGATGTAGGTGGTACAGGTGGTGCTGTTGATTGGAGTGATTGTACAGTTGACGATCGGAATCGACTAATAAAATCTTGAGAAGGAGGACGAAAGTAACCTGGTGGTGGATAAGCAACTTGTGGCTGGAATGCTTGATAACGATGCCCATTACGACTTGGTGTTGGTGTAGGCATTGGCATTGGCATTCTTGGTGGTAGTGGAGGAGCAGGACGCACTGTGGTAGAAGTAGTAATTGTTGTTGATGGTTGTGGTGGATAAAGTGGTGATGATATCACTTTTGCATCAGATTGAGAATGATCATGGGATGTAGTAGTAGGAGGATACATTGAATGGGATGATGACGATGGTGACCGATAATGATGAATATGCGTAGGAGTAGCTGGCGGTGGATATGAGTGAAATGGAGATACAGGTTCTGATGGTGGTGGTCGTTGATGATCCATTGTTTGTGGAAAACCTGGCGAAATAGGTGGATGCAATGGATAAGGTGCAACATCAGGTCTATTGATAGGTAAATGTTGTGGTGGTGGTGGATATGGCATGGAATGAGATGGTGATGGCATGGGTGGATAGGGTTGTTGTGGTTGTGGTTGTGATGGATACATTTGATTAATGGGTCGTGATGGATGTTGTTGTGGTGCAGGCATTGGCATATGCATAGGTGGTCGTCGTTGTGACATTTTCCATCCTCCTTCTGATGGTTGTCTTGGTGGTAGTTGTGGTGGTGGTCTATTACTTGGATATCCTCCACCATATACTGGATTACCAGGATAACCTTGTGCATATCCGGGTGCTGTCATTCCGTATCCGTTCGGCTAATCATGTCGAGAACCATGCGTTAACAACATGGTTGTCCATGTGATATTCCACATCACCATACCCACACCCAACATTTCCTTTTACATCCATATCTCCTCTCCTATATACACTCACCTCTTGTGAAGAAGGTCTTGGTATCATGATATGTAAAGGTCGTCCATTATTGACCGCACCATGAACTCCAGTGTTCAATCCGGATTGTAGTCTTGGGTCATTAAAGGTGTACTGCTGTTGCTGTTCTGCCATTGTCACTTGTGCACGGCCAGCCGAAAAAGAGTGTTACTCAAACGTTTCACCCTCTACAAAGCCCTGCCATCAGTTATTCCATAATGCAATGTGGTCCTTTATCCATACATACAAATGAAGCGGGATTAAAGCAATGGTGTTGGATCGGCGATCGTTCCAGTAGCAAAAGGAAAGAAGCGACAAGACAAAAGCTTATTAACTCTCACTCAGGATCGCCAAGCGCGGCTTTAACTCTTGGTGGTGCCTGTGTAGCATGATTCATCATCCAATAAGATGGCACCCCACACTCTCGCACATGATGTTTATTGCAACTGACATGCTTTGCTTATATTGCTGATAGTTTAATCGGATCAAATAGTAGAATCATAGTTTGATAAAAGTAGGGTCTTTATCTTGTAGCTCTGTATATCCAGATGAACAAAGAGCTTTCATTATGGCTATGATCATCATGTAACAAGTGTGAACAATGATGAGAGGAAATGATACAATGGCACTCGGGTTCTTTCATGTAACATGATTAATATATATTTGATATACTGCTGCACCATACTCATAATGAATACAATGAAGCAAGCAACAACAATCTCTCTCGTGTCAGACACCAATTACTGGTTATTCACTGATTCCATGAATATAGCCCATCCATTTTTTCAAATCAGTGAAATGATCCGCTTCAAAGCAAGTCTCTGGTGCTGTTTTATTCAATAGAATAACTGTTGTTGATCCAAATGCTTACACATTTCTTTGATGGTCATCGAATCATCCATTTGACTATTGTAGAGATAATGACTATATCTGTTCGCTTGCCAACGTGAATTTGTGAGCGCATTTGTGTAGTACAATCCATATCCTAGGTCTTAATATTTTAACTGCATCCTCGGTTTTCACATGTATTTTATGCAAGCAAACTTGCTACCTAGTGTATTGACTTGGATGACTCGGTTGGCATCATCTGTATTGCACAACACGCTCTTTCATCTTTGACTGACCTTTGAGCATAAACGGTATCCTTCTAATGAACCAACATTATCCTGTAAACATCAAGTCAGGCAATGAATACAAGCTACAATGTATTGAACTATTTTATGTTGATTCCACAAATATTCATTTCCTATGCTCACTAAAAGTACATCAATGCAAGTGATTGGGTCATAACGATGGATGAGCCATCGTCATAAGATAATGATAATATCACCAAGATTTGAGCTTATTTAAATAGGGATAGTAAAGAATAAACCGATTGGTAGACAAGAATGATGCAAGGTTCATGCGGAAGATATAAAACCATGTGGTATGAGAAGGGAGATCACGGACGGGATCGTCGGAAGTAGTGTGTTCCGATATTTCATCGTCTTATTTGCGTTGTCAGGTAGAATTTTCAGGGACAGCAAGCATGAAAAGCACCAAGGTGCTGCAAGTGGGAACACGGATCAATGATCCATTGCAGAAAGTTTCCCACGCAAAGTTCAGATTGAGTAAGTAGCTGCGAGGCTGAACTTTGTTTTTCTGCAACACGTATATATATAGGGAGAGAGCGGGATGAAGTAAGATGGCACATGGATCACCTGTCACAATAAATATATGGGTGGAGTGTAATGGGTTGGGGGTGGAAACAGGAACCGGGGGAGTAATATAGCTATTGTCGGCGCTCTCTTTAGCAAAGCACTGACTCAGCTTAATTCATTGACTTTATGAAGGGATCGATCATAAACTATGTTCTATATGTGTGTGAGAGAGAGTAAGCTTTTATACATAAACCAGGATTTGGTAGATTCAAATATAGCATAGTGATTTTCTACACATGTGTTGTTTGATCATTGGAACTCACTATTCAAGCAAATAAACCATTCGAGACCCCAGGGCATGTGGCACGTGAAAGACATTCTGCAAGTACGTACACACACATCCACACATCCTTTGGCATACTCCGAATGCATCACACACACACGCACACACATACACACATACATTGATCTTTTTGGTTATCTTGCTTTATTCTCCCTTTCTTTCTCTCTTTCTCTACCTACAGCATACTTTATTTTCCCCCTTTCTTCTTTTATACACAGGCAATGAGATATCAACATGGAACAACCTAAGCAACGCACACTACGACTCAAAGACATTGAAAAAACCGACCTATCATCAGCAGCAACGCCATCTTCTGTTGCTGCAACACTTTTATCCGACTCCTTGTTCCCACCCAGAAAACCCAAAGCAGCAACAGCCAAGGACGAATCAGCACTGGGCAATGACACTGGTGATAATGAAAAGAATGACCCATTGGCAACCCAAGTATGGCGATTATATACCAAAGCCAAAGACACTTTGCCCAATGCTTCTCGCATGGAGAATCTTACATGGCGCATGATGGCCATGACACTCAACAAGAATCGCTCAAAGTCGTCTACACCTTCTACACCATCGAGTGAAACCATGGCACCCACAGATATGGATTCTCCTGTTGCTACCAGTAACCAGACACACATGTCGATTGATTCTAGTCAACCAGCCATAGGATCTTCACCACCACCAGCCGATGACACATCTCAATTATTATCCTCTTCTGCACCACCTTACATGATTGATTTCTTAAGTGGTGGTCCTCCATTTCAACGTTCTGCAAGTCCTGGCATTGCTACCAATACCCATCGTCAACATCGGCAATCTAATAATCATCCACGTAACAAGAGTGTATTTGTGTATGGATCAACTCGTGCTACATCATCATCATCAGCAACATCATCCCCCACTTGTACTTCTCCACAAGCTGCTCATGTAAGTTGTGGCGATAAAAGGAGGAGGGGGAGATAAAGGTGGGGTTATGTTTGCGGGGAGAAACTGGAAAGGGATATTCCTGCGGGGAGTGGTGTTTGAATCATCCCATAGTTTTAACTTTGCTCCGCGCGCGTTATAGATATCCGTTGCCGAGGCAACCCCAGTGAGCAACCCGTACTTTCCCGCAATTAATGGTACCAGTAGCATCACTATACCCGTCGATATGCCTGCAGATGACTCTGATATGGAACAAGATGATATGGATCCTATTTCTCCATTATCCATGCCTTCACCATTTAATCGTAACTCGGTGGATTCCAATAGCAACAACAACAACAACAACAGTTCGTTCCTGAGCCATTCATTTCCAACCCAGGTTCAATCATTACAACAAGGAAGAGGTGTTAATCCCATGTTTCAATCTACTTCACATCGTCATAGTACAAGTGCTATTAACACTCATACCAATACCACGGCCACGCAGGCGCGGTCACCTTCTTCTTTATACATTCCCTCTTCTTCTTCTACCACCCATGATTCATCCAATACATCCACTTCATCATCCACTTCGATTGATCATCGGCCTGCTTCCATAGCAGCCAATGTCAATAATCCTGGTGCTATGAGTTTTGAGGAATTACTTGCCATGTATTATTCTGGTGCCAATGCAGCTACTCTTGGTACATCTCCTCCCAATATTGAACCCAACATGCTATCATCATTGTTACAAGCGAGTCAAAGTGCCAACTTGCCACTTGCTCATATGACTCAAGGACAATTGGTTGCTGCTATGGGTCATCATGGTGGGTCATCCACTACTACAGGTAAGGTTTTTTTTTGTGTGTAGACTTATTCGTATACTGAAATGGGAATGTGTGTGTATATATATAGGTATTCATCCACTTCAACATTCTATACCACAACCTATTGCACCCCAAACCACTACTATTACTTCTACTTCTACTATTACTACTACACCACCACCTTCTTCATCCTCCGCCAACAATATTACATCGACACCCACAAACAATAGCTCACCTCGCATCAGCAATAAACCATCATCAAGCGGGAGCAATAGCAAGAAATCGGATGATTCTAAAAAAGACGGGTCAACTACCAAATGTGCCAATTGCAGTACAACCACTACACCCTTATGGCGACGTGATCCAGAAGGACAACCTTTATGTAATGCATGTGGATTATTTCTCAAGTTACATGGTGTTGTACGGCCACTGAGTCTCAAGACCGATGTCATCAAGAAACGTAACCGAAGTGGTGCATCAGCAGCAGCTAAGAATGCAGCAGCTGCAGCTGCAGCTGCCAACAGTAGTGGTGAAAAGGGAGGCAATAGTAATAGCAGCAGCAGCAGCAGCAGCAAGATCAAGACGACTTCATCCACCAGTAGTGGTATTCAATCCAGTATGGGTGTCATTGGGAAACGATCCAGTGGAACAGGCATGATCAGTATTGCACCTAATGCAGCTGCCAAGCTTTCTCTTCAACCCGTCACTTCTTCTGCAGCTGGTATGGTATCTACCCATGCATCTACAAGTAGTGTATCGACAAGTCGACCCATTGTATTTGCACAACCACGCGTATCTACTGGAAAACGACAACGACGGCATTCCATGAGCAACGATGATGATAAAAAGGATTCCATCATCATATCATCATCACCATCGAATACAACAGGGGATGGTTATAGATCAGCAGCTGCCATGATATTACCACAACATCCAAGGAGTATATTACCCAACAATCAACGACCACCACAACATCCACCTTCTGTTCCTACTGGTGTTGCAAGTGGAAGTGCACCCAACTTGTCATGGATGGGAATGGTAGCAGCTGCAGCTGCTGATGCTCAACATGACACTGCTTCATCCTTTGCATCATTTTCTCCTGAACAGCTCCAACGACTTGTTCTTTTGCAACAACAACAACAGCAACAACGTACCGCCACACCTCCACAATCTACATCCTCTTCCTCCGCAATAGATGATGATGTGATGGATCATGATCATCCCGACCAATGGTCATAAATATACTTTTATCTCTTTTTAATATCCATATTCAACCCCCTTCCTATTATCTATACACCTATTCCCCTTTTTGTATATGGTTTTTCTTCTTGTTTGCTCTTGCGTTGTTGTATGCTTCAGTCCCTTTACTATTAGAGTTAACGCTTTATAAAACAATCCAGTATTTGAAAAAAAAACATGCATCCGTATCGATAGGTTAGTTTCTTTTTTATATATAGAATTGGGATCATGGAATTGGAGTGAAGTTGCTCAAAGGATGGGGGAATCTATGTATGATTTGTACAAAAAGAACGACGGGATGATAAAGGAACATATGATGATTGTTATAAGTCGCATGTAGCTGCTCCGCCGTTTGAACTGCCACCATCCAAGTCAGGCATATCAGATTGAGGCGTGAACACCTTTTGCAAGCTATAAAATGTGCTGATCACCATAATAGACAAGCCGAAAACAAGACATGTCCAGTGAGGAATCTTGCTGATTTGAAACAAAGAACCTGTAGCCAACTTGAGATAACAAAGAGGTGGAAGTACATAGGCGAGCGCTGTGGCTGAAAATCCACCCGTGAGTTCAAGCACAATACCCAAATTGCATGTCAGGAGTGATACTGTCAATGAAATGAGCACAAGAATCGTTGTCAGGGCAATGTGGCGTGACCATTGAAATTCGGCACTCGGCCAAAAGAATGTCTCGAGTACCTAGATTGTATGCATATAAGTATACACATGGTATAGCAATATAGAGAATCATGGACTTGCCTCTCGGCACACGAATGCTTCCAAGGGTATCGTGGTGAACATGTTGAGACCAAATGCGAGTCGTGCAATATTGATGAGTACATTGTCAGCCGGAAAATTGTTCAAGATATTGCCTGCATTACAGAAATTAGCTAATGTATTCTTCCATACATGCAAGATCCTTTTTACCTGCAGTCTTATCTGTAAACACGACATAGCCTGATACAGCGAGTATGAAACAAGTAACAAAGGCAATGACCATACTCCAATGGGTGACCATGGCGAATCGATTGAGAGAAGGTTGCTTGAGTGATCCAAATATCAAGAAGCTATTATGATGACACACAAAAGCTAAAAGAGGAAATTAGCACTTTCTCTAGCAGAAAAGCTTGTGCAACGACATACCAAAGCTAATAACGGCAATGGCTTGAAATATTTCGTCATTGGCAAATGTAAACCGGTAGTCAGGCGACCCACGGATTTCGGCCGGCATTTTAGGACCTTCAATCACGACACTGACAATAATGACACCAATAGCAATCAAAGCCAATCCACTTGTTTTTGCAAGTTTCGAAATGTCGCGGTATAGGGAGAGTGGATAAGACACAAATACAGTGAAAAACGTGATGCAGAGTCGGCGGTTTGCAAAGATCCATACAATGGGGAGTTGATCAATGCTGGGAACAAGTGATTTGATCACATGGGGAATCGTGTCGCCTGTAATGTTTCAATAAGTATCCTGCCACAACCGATTATCCTTAATCATTACCACGTACCAAGAATGACGCAATACGCACACATGCCTATGTCAAATAAGGATCTTTTTAGCTTTCGGTTGTTCTACTCTTTTATGATTAAAAGTACCTCCGAATGCAAAGGCAAATTGAAATACGGATATAGCAACAAGTCCTCCTCGTCCAAATGAAAAGGCAAGCAAATCCTGATATGTAGCACGACCCGCTAGTTTCCCATTGTACATGAGGAGCCGTACTGTCCAATCTATAAAGCCATGAGATAAAAGACTTTCTTTGAGTATGAAAACTTACCAACTACCAATGTGAGGAGTAGCAGTAAGAGGATACCCATCCAAAACCCCTAATTGGTAGATGAACAATTATTAGTATGTATCAAGATGCCTTTTTTTCTGCAACCGCGCTAGAGTACTCCTTGTCCCACCCATCCCCTTTTTTCCACTTACTGCTTCCTTGAATGAAAATGGCAGACCAATGATACCAGCTCCTATAATACTGTTGGCCATGTTGAGCTATATAGAAGAAAAAGTAAGCCTTCGTTTCCAATAAAGCATCCGGATATATACAAAGCTGGCAAAGATGGATCCACCTTCGGTTGGTAACCGATATGACTTTGGTTCTTCGGTAGCATCCACATCTGTTTCTGTTCCTATAGGCCTTGATAGAGGAGTCGTTTCGGAATCGTCTACTTCAAGTTGCGTATATTGACTCGTTGCATATTCCCAGCAATGGTCATTGGTATTGTGATGAGGTGTTATTGGGTGGTCGTCGTCGTCGAGCAGTAATCGTTTCTCAATGTCGGCGTCCACGGATGAGCTCATGCTTCTTTTGCTCTCTCCCTTTTTTCTCTTTTTCCGAAGAAACCGTGGTGCAAGTGCAAGTGTGAGTGAATAAGAAGAAAAAGCAAACCAAACGAGGCTGGAAGCCAAATATTGTTGTTAGGGGCGCACGACACACACACAACACGCTCACACACTTTGGTATATACAATTCACATTCAACGACAACCATGCATGATAACCAATCATATTGAATAGACAAGCATTATATTATGACACCCACTATCCTTTCATTCATTTGTATAATAAAATACATGCAGCTCACACTTGCATTAATACGATCACGGCGGAAATCTGCACAATATATGCAAGATCGTCATCTCCACATTATTCACTTTTTCATATAATACCATATATCTCATCTTCCCCTTACTACCCAATCCATTCCATGTGCATCTTTAGGATGTATGCATTGGTGACTCTAAATTATCCGGTAGTATGTCTTCTTTTATGCAGCTTGATCCGATCAGCTTTAGTAGTACAGCGCTACAGAATTCTCCATCACCGACACCCACACACTCTCTCTCATACACCGACGCAGATCACACTTGTACTACCTTAACCCACCACATTAACCTAAAACCAAAATGTCTGTCAATTGGTTGCATGTAAAGAGGGCACACTTTATGCTTCACTGCTACATGGCTCATTTTATTTCCTCTGTAAAGTCACATGATATTGTGCTTCTATTCTTGCTTTTATTCATTAAGGCCTAATTATGGAACAAATACAATCACAATGGGAGTGGTATTAAAATGAATCTTTATGTATCCTTTGTTGAGCTATGCTGATACATTAGCTGCACTAGTATTCATTTATCGAATCCTGTTATCATTGATTCTACAAGTTTCTCACCACATCATGCACAAAAAAAGAGGACTGAGTTATAAAGGAGCAAGTCCTTCAAAGATAGATAAAGCCGTGAATGTAACACAAAAAGAGAGCTTCTTGAAGCTCTTTGGTTGCAATGGTGGCACTTGTACCCCGAAAACAAAACATGGATTACACTTTGGGGCTATGCACATTACTCTTTCCTTTTTCCTTTCGTGCTTTCTTCACGTAATTCCTCTCTAAACCATATACTTTGCCTTTTTTCCCCTTGCTCACATTATCACTGTCCTCCATCGCATGCATAGAGTCATGCTAACCATTGCAAGGAACGCCATGGCAATACTGCTACTAGTCTTCTTGTTGGTGGCACAACATCTGAATCAAGTGGCAGCTGGCAACGCTCCACCCGCTTATGGGAGCCGTAAGTTGTTTACATCAAAACAAGAGAGAGAACCATAATCATGGATACTGCATGAATTAACATGTTTGTGATGCATTAGGTTGTGTTTATGCAGACTATACCATCTACTGTTATGGAGGTGCCACTAGTATCCTGAATGATGTCGGCTTGCAAGGCACACAGCAATTTTTCGCTTTGAATGTATCGGACCCCATTACAGTAGCAGCCAACAGCTCGTCCTGGTATTCGATTGATTTCACTGGCCAAACAGTACAACCTGAGCCCAATGTATTTTTTTCCATGGCAGCCATTGATGAACCCGATCAAAAGTACATTGTCATCATGGGTGGTGCTGGAAAAAATGATGGCACTGCCATGCAACATTCGACCATTTATTATGATATTGAAGCTGGTGTATGGAATACAATTGATTCAGGCAATCACCCACAAAAGTATGTGAATGCCTATATGCGTGTTATTGTATGGATGGCTCATGGTTGCTTGCTCTTTTGTAGGCGTTTCCAGTCCTTGATCTTTGATAAGGCTGGTAGCAAAGACCGCTTCTTTGTGTGGGGCGGAGACAGGTATGTGTTACCATGAACCGATATTTTCGCATCCCAATGTTTATATTTTGTTCCACCACTAGATCAGCTTCCACAGGCTATTGGAATGAGACATCAAATAATGACGACGTGCCCTTTGATATGGCTGTACTATCCACCGACAAGGTAATGCAAGAAATCATAATGACGTTAAATTCCATCACTCATCATTTTGCATGCGTCATGTACATAGTGGCAATGGTCATCACCAACAAACAATATTCAAAATCTCTCACTCTTGATGCTTCCAAGAACACAACATTCAGCAGCTCAAGGTGGTGATGGAAGAATCTACATCACAGGTGGCCTAGAAGCTTATGCCAATGTATCTTCCAATGGCTCGGTCGCATACGAATTCTACTCTGCACCCATGACTGACACTTTGGTTTATGATATCAATACTGGCTGGGATATCAAGAACACCACAGGTGATATACCAAGCGAACGCATGTTTCACACCATGGTGACATGTAAGTTGAATTAAACACACATGTTCATGCAACCGTTTCAACCACCTTGTGGAGATAAAACACGCGCAAGAACGCACTCATCCAATTATGTGTAATCACACAATCACATACACCTTTTTTTTTGTAACAGCAACCGATGGCAAGTCGATTCTTTTGTATGGTGGTGCTGACAGTGAGTAATCGACACCCACTCCCATGACAAGCTCTAAGGATCAAACATTGACATTGGTTTCATTCAGCTCTCTTTGGTTCAAACAACCTTCCACTTCCCTCAAGAGATGTAGCCTACGTTTTGGATATCAGCGATCCTGACAACCTGGTTTGGAAAAATATCACCGAAAATTTGATTCAAAATTATGGACCACTCGATCGTTACCTTCGATTCCATCATACCAGTAAGTGTCTATGATGATCAAAGGGTTTTTTTAACTGCTTGTCATTAGGCATCTTGCTCAATTCAAGCCTATTCGTCTTATTCGGTGGCAACAGTGGTGGTGTCCAACAGGATTTCTTCATTATCGATGTAGATAATTGGAATGTGACCAACTCATTTGCAGGTGCAAACGTGAATGGAAATGCATCAAACGGTGTAGGAGCATCCGGATCATCTGGTATTTCCGGTGGTGCCATTGCAGGCATTGTTGTTGGTGTTGTCGTTGGTGTAAGATAAAGAGTAGCCTGATGCACTTGCTTGATGCTCATTATTATTGTACAATCTTGTTAGGTGGGCATTATTGTCGGTGCCATTGTATTCTTTTTCATTCGACGAAAGCGACAAGCAACAAAACAATCGGAAAAGAGAGATTATATTTCTGACAGCAAAGGCGGTAGCAGTCATGAGCCTATGCATCAGAGCTTCTTACCACCCTCTTATCAGGAAGCAGCTACTCAACGACAAGAATACTTGTCAAGCAGCAACATTAGTGAGCCACCCCATACTACATCTACCACTTTACCCACTCGATCCTCCATGGAACAACAGTCCTATCTCGTGCAACAACAAGCGATCAAACCCCACTCAGATGCCCATCAACGTTCATCCAACTCGGGAGGAATGCCATCACCACAGCAAACAGGGATGCCTGAAGTTTATGTCCCACGGCTCAAATTAACACCTGTTAAGCCTGACGGCGAGTAATGTAACTTGTACTTTTATATATCACAATCCAATATAAATATTATGCACACACACCACTTTTGCTAATCTTGTACTACTACTACACTACTTTTCATTGAGGACCATTTAAGCTGGAATATTAAATTTGTTGGAATGTATGTATTCAAACACAAAAGAGATATACAAAGAACACAACTACTACAACTGTTGAGATATTTCTCTACGAATGCTGATATCTTGATTGCTATTCACAGATGCAGTTGCTTGATCAGTATTGTTATTATCGCCACGTGATAGTATAGCATTGTCGTCTTCAGCCAAAATAGTGTCGACCAGATGCGATTGGCTGGCAGGAAGGTATATGTGTGGTTTCTCTTTGGTTGCCACTTTGCTATCAATAATAACATGCTTGATGGATGAATTGGGTGCATCATACATGGCTTCCAGCAACAAATCCTCCTACAATAACAAGCTTGATTAATCCATATAGTCCATTGCTTCCATCTTTTCTTTTCTTACCATGATGCGTCGAAGACCACGTGCACCTGTTTTCTTTGCAAGCGCTTCTTCAGCAACCGATCTTAAAGCAGCATGGCTAAAGTGTAAATCAACCTATATGTAAACAATGAGCATGCCAAACCATACATGTTGTCATTCTAATACACATTACATTATTCAATTGGAAAAGGCCTTGATATTGTTTGACGAGTGAATTCTTTGGCTCCACGAGAATCCGTACAAGATCTTCAACCAATAAGTTCTTTAGCGATGCCACCACGGGAATACGACCAATGAATTCAGGGATCAACCCATACTTGACCAGATCTATCATCATGATGAGCATCATCAGAATTCGTTTCATTATTCCACCACAATACCTGAAGGTTCGACCATGGAAAGAGGATCATAATCATTCTTCTTGTCGGAATCATTGTCATCTAACGATCGAATGGTAGCATTGAATCCAATAGACTATACCAAAGAATTGCATCAATATGAGATCACAGGATCATGGTGTAGAGAAAAGAACATACCCCTTTGGAAATACGATCCGACACAATCTTATCCAAACCAATGAATGCACCACTGAGTATAAAGAGAATGTTACTTGTATCCACGGAATAAACTTCAGGCTTGTTTTGTGCTGCACCACCAAATGAAGTTGTACCCGTGGTCAATCCACTACCACCAGCTCCTCCTCCTCCTCCTCCACCTCGCTTGTTGTGACCATTGTTGACTGGTGACTTGTCGGTAACATTGACAACAGTGCCTTCAAGCATACGTAATAATGACTAGAATAAAGAATGAATATACATATTTCCAATGCTGTATGTACTTTGACTTGCCTGTTGAACACCTTCTCCTGATACATCACGTGATGAAGATGAAGCATCCGTTCGCCTTGAAATCTTGTCAATCTCATCAATAAAGACAATGCCTGTCTCGGCTCGTTTTACATCGTGATCGCATGCCTGTAAACAAATCTCACGTGTTAATTCATGGATTACATCACCACCACTCTTGGTGTCACATACCTGCAATAGCCTTTGGATGACCAATTCCACATCCTCTCCGACGTAACCTGCTTGCGTGAAGGGTGTAGCATCAGAAACGGAATAGGGTACCTGCAGTATTTGAGCAAGTGTTTTCGCCAACAAGGTTTTTCCTATATCCAAAGTATTAATCCATTGTATCGTTTTCTTGGAAGTAAACTTGCCTGATCCTGTTGGGCCAATCAGCAACACATTGCTCTTTTCAAATACGGTGGTATCTTCCATATCATCCAAGATTCGAGATTCAGGAGATGAGCGTTTTGGTTTGATCATTCCATCCGTATCAGTGGTATTTGTTGTTGTGGTATTATTATCATCACAAGGTGTTGTCGTAGTAGTAGATCCAACACCTTCCGTGGATGAACCATTCACTAATCCATCATTTGTCCAACTACGCGTTCGAGGTGCAGCTATGCAAGTGAGCAGATAGATAAAGGGGGTCCATGTAAGAAATAAACGTTGGGTGCATATCAAACTTTGTCATCCGATTTACCATAAGCTGATGTCCTTTCTACAGGTACCATTTCACCAGGTACTCGTTGTGCTAATCGAGTTGTATTGGAAGGTGGCCATGGCACTGTGGGTCGTTGTTCAGGATCAGTATTATGATGAGGAGCACCACCACCTTCACCAGGTCCGTCCATGGCTGCTGCTTGTCGTTGTTGTTCTTCTTCTTGCCGTTGTTGTTGTTTGGCTTGACGATACAAGTTGGCACGTACTCGGTTATAATGATTGAACACTGCTACTGCCAATGTCTTTTTTGCTCGTTCTTGACCAATAACATACTCATCCAAATGTCTAACAAGCTATTTCTGAGAGTTCAAGATACAGAGGACATCCTACCCCTCATTTTACTTTTCTCCCTAGATCGATCTCTTTTCCCCCTCCCCATCCTACTTACTGTTCGTGGATTACTCAATCGTGCAAAGTAGCCTAGTAATTCATCTTCTTGGATCATTTGAGGTGTAGTGCCATCATTCTTGGGAGGAAGTGGCTCGTTATCTTGGCCAGATGTCCGATAAAAGCTTCTGGTAACAGCTACAGGTCCATACTGTATCCACTTTAACCATGGTCCACTACGATAAGAGGTATCTGCTGTATACAAAGTACCAGCGCGAGTCATGGTGGCAGTTGATGAAGTGTAGTGTCGACATGTTGCTGGCTGACGCAACCTGTTTGTAGGGTGGTGTAATAGTCGACGGGCGTTTGCAATGCGAGTGTAATGATAATATTGGGACATGGTCGATCGAACGGGAGATGGCATCTTTGGGTTTGGAAAATGACAAGTGGCAAGACAAGAACTCATGAGTGAAAACGAATAAAAGAAGGGGTGGATGATACAATTCGTGTGGGAATCCATGCATACATTCACACCTGTCTCAATCGCCGCTACAAAATAATGCCAGCTCATTCACTTGTTGCATGGTCAAAGCGTCATCATCCTCGGTTACCATCATGTACTACAAGCAACCATTCTCCTATTCAATATCCGTTACAATCATTCATCCATTTCATTCTATTACATGCAATCCATCATCATCGTCAATGTGAATGAGAATGTGAATAAAGTATGACGCGTGTGAACATTTGGAACATAACTTTATTGCTTATGCGAATTATTGGTTTGGGAAGATCAAGAGGCTCTTTTAATGACGCTGATGAAAGCAATCCCGGATTTGGCCTATCAATAATTAGCTATCTAACTGCAGGAGCGATCTTTCTTGACTCGCTTGCCCCTATAAGGCATTTGATACTATCCCTTTCTGTCATTAATTTTATATGTACATGGGGAGCATGTAAATGACAAATGGAACGAACGATAATATAAAAAGTACATGTGTATCTCAGAAAGCAAACGATACAATTTTATTATAAACAACACAATATGGAGCATGAATGGCAGATCTCCCATTTCTATGATTATCACTACTGATGACACATTGATGAGATAATCATCCACGATTCTAGTTGCATTTGTAGCATTACAAAACCACTTCCAATTTATTATACAATGATCCAAATTATATTGCTCTTATGCATCGGCTTGCTTTCTCTTTTTACCGGCACGTGCCTTGGGTCCCCAGTTAGGTGCAGGATTCTGAGGATATCGTGCAATCTTGATTGATCGTGATTCGGGGTATGCGTCCTTGTGGCGTGCGAAACTGATTTGTGTGGTAGGCTCTTGCTTGAGGATGGCACGTGCTGGTGAATTTTCAGGAATGTTTTCCATGACAACAGGATGATCTTTGATCTAGTAACCAAATCAATATACAAAGGAACCATACCATCACCACCAAGCCGTATGAGAACTTACCCATGTTCGGAAAACATCCCAAACAACATGCGAAGGTGCATTTGTTTTCAACGTGCCAGGACCACAATGGGATGTAGACACTTTGTAACCAGCATTAAGAATAGCAGAGCTATAGAATTATGGCATGTAAGCATTGTGTTGATTATATCATGAAAGGATACTCACAAGATATCCACCAAAGGAGGTGAATTGCAATGGAGAGTACCAGTCAACCGTTGAATAGTCCAATACAAAGGTGCATCCACTTCTTCACTGATCACTGTCAACATGCCCTTCATACGTTGGTGCGTTCCATAGTTGGATTCATTTGCCTTGACATGCTCCAACATCTTTTTGACAAAGTCTTGATCGTGTAAAGCAGCTCCCCATGCTGGTCCTCCTACCTATTTTGTATCCAACTATTAGAAACCCAACGTTGATGATAACTTTGAGCTCACTTACATGATGAATGCTATTACAACTGTCACAAAGTGCATTCACAGGTGGGCCAGTGCCAGGCGTATATCGATCTTGGCCATTTTCTCTCTTGTCAATCTTGCCAAGGGGTTGTACACTATAGGCATGGCAACCGGAGCATTCATACATAACAGCAGTTTTGCTATGATTTGTAAATGTTGTCAGTACCTTGTTCCAGAGAGTCAATGAATCCATACATACCTTGCTGCCTTCTTTACTTCAGCAGGAGAGGTGAAGACACGAACAAAGACACGGAGATAAAAGTCAATGCTGCATGACATGAGAGGGACAATGTAACGTCGATAACGACCAGCAGAAGTTTGCAATGTGTTGAGCACCAAGCGTAAAGCCATTTCATGGGGGAACATGCCTTTCAAAGGCATGCCATTGTATTTTCCAAAGCTAATAAAAATAAATCTATTAATAACATGCTTTCATTGTCATACACACAAAGAACACATTACCAAGTTTCAGGATGCATGGAACCCGTCAGAATAGCAAGATCGGTGCAAGTGACACACAAAAGACCTATACTCGACATGATCAGTTGAATTGCTCTCTACAATGATCCTTGATTTTACCTCCTTCAGAAACGGCTTGAACAGCACCATCAATGAATGGAGCAGCTGAACCATAAGGATCAAGATCCACCACATCGTACTTTTGACCGTGACCAATTGCACTGTACATGACTTGCCTATCAAAATAAAGTATGAGTATATCTTCATGGGCATTCAATTGATAATGCTTACATGGCATCTCCTTGATTAGGTCGTAACAACTCTTCACTAAGATCATTGTGCTTCATATTGCGTTTGATTGATTCGACTGCTTCAGCTTCCAAGTCATTGGCTGTCACCTGCTTCAAGTAGGGGATTTCCTTTGCATAACGAATAGATCGTAGACCACTTGCAGCCAATGCTTCAAGAATAGTGAAACTCTGTGTATTGATGTGATTCTTCAATCGCTGGAAGAAAATATGTATCATCAGTCAATCCAATCCAATCCTATTACAAGTAGTCCTTTACCTCTTCACTTTCTTTTCTTTGCTTTTCATCTATGCCAAATATATCGTATGAGTATCCTAACAACAAGCATATCCTATCATTATGCATTACCTTTGGAGTTGGCTACCTTCTTTTCGATACGTGCACGTTTCTCTCCCAAGAACATTTCGCTCCAAGTACGGATTGCAGCAACCGACATGTCGCGATTGAACTCTTGGACGGGATTGTAGAATACTTCATTGCCTTTGGGGAAGAGAATGGTGGCCTTGCCTTCAGTGACAGGCGTGAACTGAGATAGATCGATCTCTGGCGATGCTGTTGCGTTGTCAATAGGTGCTGAAGCCATGTGGTATGGACGTTGGTGTCGAATGACGAGTGAAAGAGACCGTGTAGAATAAAGTCGAGCTGATTGAAAGACTAGGTGACAAGGAATGGTGATCACGGCAACCGACATGCACTGGTTGTCCCAAGCTTCAAGCAAAGATGGAAAAATGTGACGGCCTGTGCAACCGAACAAGTACATGTCAAATTAGACAACGCTATTATATTAGACCGACACACACACACTCACTCATATTATCATCAATAACAATCAATGAAACAAGAGCTATTTCTTTCTTATTATCATGAGCAAGATCGAAAGGAACTGTAGTAAAGGGTTGGGTTGGGGGGAAAGAGCAAGTAGACTATAATTACAAAAAGAGGAAACGAGAGGTGGTATATACATTTGGTTATCATATGTTGTAGCTATCATCAAAGTAAAAGTCGACGTTGTCCGATGTAAAGACGATCAATCGAATAGCATTGGATTAACAAATGGTTTTTCAACTGCAGCACTGCTCCACGCCGTTTAGATGGTACTTGTCCCAAGACACGTTCCTGTTGACAAGATTCCTTTAAATCATACCATCGATAATGATCTAAGCATATCTAGAATAAGCATCCTTGATACACACACACACACACACACACACGCACACGCTCCTCCCTTTTACTTACCACAACGTGTACCACTGATATGTCCCACATTCGTTGCTGTGTGAACGGCAAATACTTCAATGGGGGATCCACTACGATAGGAATTGGAACGCAATAAAGACACATTGTTCAATGTCATGGATTTCAACGATTGATATGGCAAATGGATAGCGCCCTTGTTTTCCTTTTCAATATCACTAAAAGTGCAATAATCAAGTTCGACATGTTGTAAGCCGAGACAACGACGGCCCAAGTAAGTGATGACTTTTTCAGAAAGCCTATTGTGACCACGGATCACCAGGCGTTGGAGAGGATGGTATGGTAATGAATGTGAAGATAAATCTGAAGAATAGAATCGCCTATGAGTATTGGTGTATAGTTGCATGGTGGTGCATAGTTCGGTGCCATTGAGTTCGAGCGACTTGAGACCTGCAGCACAATCCAATAGCAATCCAATAGGAAGTTTTCCATAAGGACGCACAATCTCGAGATGCGTGAGCCAAGTTAAAGAACGCAGTGACCAGGGCAAGTTGATATTCATTGGCATATAAGTAGCACCCTTAAGTCCCAGTGAAAGTAAACTGCCTTTCCACCAATCGAAACATTGTGCAATGGTTCCACTAGGGAAGTTGCGAATCTCATCAATTTCCAAATGTTGCAATTTGATATGTCCTGTATCCCACAATGCATGGAAAAAATGTCTGTATAGTCCAAGGTCTTTAAGATGCACTGTATCCAATTGGGAACATCCTTGGGCAAATATACGATAGGATTGCAAGCGTGCCGTTTCCACTGAGCTGCTAAGAATAGGTGCATCCATATATTCGAGTGCAAATGCCATGCTGTAATGGTGTGTAGGATTGGTATCCAAGGAAAGAACGCGTAACTGTGGATATTTGGATGCGAAATAAATCAACCATGCAGCTGCTTGGTATTCGGCAAAATGATAGGGAAGCGTGAGACTGATATGATGCATGGATGAAGTGGGCATTGATTCGGGAATCTGCAATCCCACAAGATCTGTCTTATTAAAGTCGCTTCGATCCAAGACTAGATCCAATCTTTCCAAGTGTGGACACCAATGATGTACTTGATTCATGCGTTCAAATGTCCATATCTGCTTACTCCAATTGAGTTGTAACTTCTTGAGTGTCTGTAATCCATTAAGCCAATCGAGATTGACAATGCCATATTCGGATGTAATTGAAAGCTGTGTCAATAATAAAGTAGCATATCCAGCGTTGCTTGGCAATCGTTTCAAATCAGCTACGCGATAGGATGTTGTAGGACATGTATCGTTGTCAATGGATGTGAATCCAGGATCGTTGGAGATATCCAATACTTGAAGGTTGGGGCATAGCCCTGGTAATCGTCGCACCATTTCAGCTCGTGGTCGACTCGCCTTGATACGCAGTATCTTTACACAGTGACCCAGGTTCGTGCGTTGGGGTAAACCTTTGCGATGGCGTCGTGCTGATTCGAGTAACGTGTCGTAAAAGAGCGAACATTGACAACTGTTGGTAATGGACACGGTTGCATAAAGACTAAAAGTAAAGGCAATGGACCAATTGTGACACACGTAGAGACAAGCAAAGTAATCCTCCCTGGCAACGTGATGGCTAATGAGAGTAAGGATTTCACGTGGAAGAGATGCTGCCGTCAACGACATTGTGAATGCGCTGTTATCAAAGACAAGACGTGATACGACAGGAACATGGAGTGAGAAAGAAAAAGTCGCAAAATGAGAGTTTAGCAATTAAGGTTTACAAGACTGCTGCTCTACGCCATCACCCTCCTCTTCTCCCCACCCCCTGTGCATAGTATAACAATAATACCATTGGCCCAAGAGAGTGCACTGTATGTGCAACATTGGTGTATCATATAGATTATAGCTACCATGGTCTGCGCTTTGATATAGTTAAAATGGCATTTTTATAACAATAAACAACGAGATCTATCCTTAACTCATGGTTCATCCTTATTCTCCTAACATGTGCGGGGCTCAACACGAGTCAATATCAGCACCACTCTCCTTGTTGTGTTACACAAGCTGTAATGCAGATGATGTTCTATTGCATGATTGGACGACGGTATAGACAATAATGATCTTTATTGTGTAGTCAATCTCTGCATGCGTCATAAACTGTTATACTAGAAGATATGTAGATAACTTTATGGAATCGATGATAATATAAATTATACAGACTACTTTGTTAAAGGGATACAATCACACAATATAATAATGCATTATAATGAACAGCCTTTGTTTCCGCCAATGTCGATCCAATACACTTCACAAGGAGAACAATCAACCGTGGTTGTATCCATTGTGCAACGCCAACCCAACTTTTGGATCTTGTCGAAAAAGGCACGTTCTTCATTGGGATATCTCGGCTTGTAGATCAGCAATGTTTGTAACCCAGGGTGTCGATCCATCAATCGCCTAAGCGTATCAATCAATACATCATGGCTGGATTGGTTGTAGAGTAAATCACTGATAATCACGAGATCCAGGTGTTCATTCTCCATTACTTGCTGATCCTTTCCCCATTCTAATGCTTCGACAAGTACTTTTTGATGCTTGTCCCATTGTTGAAGAGCCACATTGTTCTTGATAGAAGATACTGCTTCTGGAAGATCAGTCAAACACATGAGAGCAGGTGCCAATGCATGGGCAGCATATAACCCAGCAATCGCTGTTCCACTTCCTGTTATGAGTTGCCATCCACATGTGTGTGTGTGTGAGTGTTAGTACAAGTAGGCACGTAAAAGATACAATCACTTGCCAAGTTCAAGCACATGATTATATTGCTTTGATGGCGAATAATGAGCAAGATAATGGCATAGCCATATACCGCAATCCCTAGTCAATGATGAATCGGATGGTCCATTGCACGTGCTCGTTCCCATTCCTTTGCACTTACCAAACATGGTGTGCCATCGTGTGGCCCGTGCTCTCGTGTATCTTGATAATCTTGTTGTTGGGGCCTACAATGAGCTGTCGCTCACATTCACGCGATGTTTCCATATCACTTGATCTTCCAAGATGTACAGGTTGTGACCATACTGGAATAATCCATGTATCATCACTTGCTTGTCGTGCAAGATGCCATGTGGGATGAGTCTTGTTGTCCTTGATGCTGCTGTTGTTGTTGTTGCTACAGGTCAGCACAAGTTGTATTTGTTGTTGTTGTGGGTGTTGAAGGGACCCAGTGATTGTCAAGTTGCTACGCACCATACCACCACCCTTAAAAGGGTCATATTCAAGTTGAACACTTTTTGAAGCTGAACAAGTAAAACGAACTGTTGGATTGTTGCCAAGCAAATGACAAGTGATGGTCAATGGTTGCAAGAATGGCATTTCACCAAGATCATTGTCAACCGTCCACACCATACTGAACTGTTGACCAGGAACGATAACATTGGGAGGTGGTTTAAGTAGACGAATATAATAAAGGTTTTGAGTCATATTTGTATTATGGTGGAGATGTGTCAAGAATAAAACAAGGGGAATGTATAAGAGAAAAAAAAAAGATGACGTTGTAGCGATGTTCTAATTACACACGATCTGTGATATCTTGTTCTACCCAGTTATCACCACCAAAGTCGACATACAAATGAGCATCGGAAGTAAGCTTGAGAAGACCCTTTTGATGATATGTTGTATTAGCACGCAAATCCTTCTCAGCACGAATACGAGCAAGACGATATTGACGACCCCGTTCTAAGCGTGCAAGAGCATCTTGATCTTCTTGACCAGCAACAATTTCACTCTTGGCCCATGCTTCAGTGGCCTGTGTATAAGCCTTCTTTTCCTCTTCGTATGCCAGATACTCTGCTGAAGTAGGCACCTCCAGGATACCAGCAGCAGGATCATCAGCCTTGGTTGCTTCATCCTTAGTCTTGCGATCTGGGTTGCCAGAGATAATCACGGGTACACTGCCAATGTCAATGTGTTCCTGAAGTTCATCCAAATTCTTGCTGAACTTGATCTTGGCTGCTACCACTGGATCCAATAAGGGTTGAATCATAGCCCAAACTACAAATGGTAAACGTTGCACGAGTTAATAAGCTTTTGCGCTCATTGTATCATATGTGCATGCCATGGTTACACGTCGTACCTGTTGAGAAAACCCATGGTGCCTTGTGGATCAGACACAAGCCAAGAGTTTCTGGGTAATATCGTTCCAAGCACGTAATTAAAAACTTGACAAAGTCGAAATCCTAAACAATTATCCCATAAGTTTCATTGTACTATTTGCTTTAACGTTTGACAACATACCATGTTGGCAAGGGTAAAGTTTTCCAAATTGAACACCAAGCAAGCATTCACCATGGGATATCCACAAAAGACACGAGCTGTTTCCATTAAATACAAGGCTGCAATTTGAATTGCTTCGAAAGGCTGATCCTCCTTGTGGTGAAGTTGAACATTGAGAAAGCTGTATAACACTCTATTAGAAAATCCCCATTCATTATTCCATTTCCCCCCTGTTTTACACATACCAAATACCACGATCGGATTTGTCAGGACCACCCAAGGTAGCTTTACCACACTTGATCTGTTGAATAAAGTCATCACCAAGTTTGGGTTTGAGCTTGTTCAATTCAATGACAAGACCCGTTTCACCGAGTTTAGTAATGTCGTCAACACGGTTATGTAAACGCCATCGAAGGGTGTTGATAATCATTCTGTAAGCTGCATCGACATCCCACTTGCGAGCACGTAAGAAGCGCAATACACATGCATCTGGGTTGTCAGTGGCAACCATGTGCCAAAATGTACGTTCGAGTTGATCACCGGGAATAAGCTTAATAGCTTCTTCAAGAGTCAATGACATCCAACGAGGATCGGCAGTTTTGCCAAGGAACACAGGCTTGTCTTGTTGAACTTCCTTGGCAGGTGCTGATGATTTTCCGAAACCAAACCAACCACCACCTCCATTCTTCTTTTCTTGCTTTTCAGAGGATGCTTGGGAGGATGCATCACTGTCAGTAGTGGCAGGTGGAGTATAAGGTTCGCCAGTTTGCTTGAATAATTCGAATAAACGTGACCAGAGTTTCTTCAGGGCAGCTACTTGGTCAGGTGTAAGAGCACCAGCATGACCTGGTAATCGACCTTCGAGTGACAAATTGGAGACCATAACGCAATGGAATGAGGACAAGTGAAAGGAAAAAGCGGGTATAAAGGGTTGGGTTTGAGCTGCTTTTTAAACATTCACCAACGAACTCTATCTAGCGGTCATTCAACCCACCTCCTCATTGTTCTCTCTTTCCATTACCCCAATCAAATATCATTGGATGGGACTAGCCTTATTACCAACTACTTGGTTTCTATTATCCCAATAACAGTAAAAATGTCATGACACAATGGGAATATCATGCCGTTGTCTTTTTTATGTGAGAAAGGGGGAGTTGATTGACTGTACGGGAATAATAATAATAATGGTGGATGTAAATATGCCAAGCGAGTATTGTCTCTCAGGCACAACTTGAATTGCCATTTTCGTGCTCTACTGGATTTCCTCGTGAAAATAAAACCCCACATAATGACCATACTATTGGGGATATTCTTCTCACAATATGATCTCAAAAATGATTACAACTCATGTGTAGTAACATTACCAGATATACCAATGTTTGGGTGATGGTTAACTATTGAATTAGACTTTATGGCATTTGCATCCACGTGAGTGATGCAGTAATAATTGTTTGCATATTTCCTCTGTTAGGTGACCCCTTTGTTCTTTTCCAACACCGGTATCGCTCTTGATCTCCTTATTTCAATCTCATTATGGGTCCTTTGCTAGCTAGGGGATCTGATGCATACGCGCTTAAAGTTCAACCTGCTAAAATGAGACAACAGGCCGATACATTGCATTCAAATTCATGTATTCTAATGACAACGCAAGAAAGAGAAATAATGTTGCCATGAGTCATGTGGCAAAATTGAAAGCTGCTCTACATACAATCGATCATTCAGGAATACAATTGTGATACAGACTTTGGTATATAGCTAATATTGACTGTTTTTTTTTTTACTGCAGGAGAATTGATTATCATATTTGTCATATATAGATATTCTAGATTACAGAAACGATGGAAGCTCTTATGTATCTAAGCAACATTTCTATCATACTATAACAAGTACAGTCATTGAACAATTCAAATGATCTTGGATGGGTTGCATTGACAACAAAATGCCTTGTCAAAAATGGCACAACCAATGAGCGTAGGTGGGTTGAAGTTTAATGGGTGGCTGATTAACACATTTTTCAACAGCGACTTGATACTCTCTGTTTCCTGATCACTCTACTCGTCCCGATCGTTTTCTTTTGTTTGGGGCAAGGGCAGTCAACAACACATTCACCATGCCGAAATCCAACGCTGCATTGAAAAAGAACGCGCCTACCAAAAAGGCACCCACCACCACGAAATCAAAGACAACTACACCACGACAAGCACCTGTCACCACCACTAAGAAACCAGCTTCTAAAAAACGCACAGTTGAGCAAATCGAAAGTGACGACGAGGATCTTGGTGACATTGCCATTGACATGCGCTCTTCGGACGAGGAAAACGAGGAATCGGACGACGATCAATCTGTAGACGATAGTGACGTTGAAGCTTTTCCTGAAGTCAGCATAAGCAGCGATGAGGAAGAAGATGAATCGGATGAAGAAGATATCATTGATGATGATGAGGAAGAAGAAGATGATGATGAGGATGATTACATGGCAGGTGATAGCTTGGATGAAGCTGATCTCGAAGAAGAAGATGAACAATTGGCAAGGTGAGAAAAGAGGATATATATATAATGTTATGTGATTTGTGGACTGAATAAGGAATTCTAGCCAACAACGTGAAAAGTTGCCCGAGATTGAAGCCAACTATGACAGTGATTCTTCCACAGAAGAGGTATGTAAAGCGAAGGATAGATCTATAATGGATTATTAACTTGACATGTGTTTAGACTGAGAATACCATTGGCAATGTACCTCTTGAATGGTACAAAGACTTACCCCATATTGGTTACGACATTGACGGCAAACGTGTACTTAAGCCTGCCACGGGTGATGAGCTTGAAAAGTTCTTGTCAACAATGGATGATCCCGATTCTTGGAAAACCGTTCGCAGTGATCGTGAAGGCAAGGATGTTGTATTGAACGACGAGGAACTTGATATCATTCGACGTTTGCAAGAGGGCGAAATTCCAGATGCTGGCTACAATCCATATGAACCTACTGTCGAATTCTTTACTAGCAAGACCGAAGTGATGCCTTTATCAGCAGCACCCGAGCCAAAGCGTCGTTTTGTACCATCCAAATGGGAACATAAAAAGGTAAATAATGGATGGATAAAACAAAGCGGTATGATATTCATGCAGTTGATAATAGATTATGAAAATTGTACGTGCCATTCGACAAGGACGTATTGTGCCAAGGAAACCCAAGGATGAGAAACCACAGTTTTACAATTTGTGGGGTGATGATGATACTCCACACAAGGATCACATTATGCACATTGCAGCACCCAAGATGAAATTGCCTGAACACGATGAAAGTTATAATCCACCAGCTGAATATCTTCCCGATGAGGATGAAATCAAGGAATGGAATGAAATGGATGAAGAGGATCGACCCAAGAATTATCTTCCTAAAAAGTAAGTTGATGATCTATACATGTACATGGATCATGGTAATACTCATTCATCTCTTTTTTTATATGATAGATATAAAAGTTTGCGTCATGTGCCAGCATACGATCGATTCATCAAGGAACGTTTCCAACGCTGCTTGGATCTTTATTTGGCACCTCGTGTGCGAAAAAACAGAGTATGTTTGCTATTTCTATACGTTCCTGATTGTTCTCGTTTATTCATTGTATTATTATTAGCTCAATGTCGATCCCGATTCACTTCTTCCAAAACTCCCAAGTCCCAAAGATCTTCAGCCATTCCCTACCCGTCAAGTACTTTCATACGAAGGTCATACTGCTCGTATTCGTTGCTTGTCAGTTCATCCTTCAGGTCTCTATGCACTCTCTGGTTCAGATGACAAGACTGTACGCCTATGGGAAGTGCTTACAGGTCGTTGCTTGTACACATGGCACTTTGAAGAAGTCATTCATACACTTGCTTGGAATCCCAATTCAGATGTGTGGCTCTTTGCTATTTCAATTGGTCAAGGCCAAGTACTATTGATTTCACCACCCACTCTATGTGCACCTGAAGTTGCCATGACTACCGATCAATTTGTCAAGGGTGGTTACACACGTCCTACAAATGGTGATGCTGAAATTATTATTTCATGGGAGAAGCCATCTGAAAGTGAAGAGGAGCAATTGGGCTACAAGGTGCGATTGCAACATAAGCAAACTGTCAAGCAAATTACATGGCATCGCAAGGGTGATTATTTCGCAACTGTATCACCTGATGCTCGAGCAGTCTACATGCATCAAACTACCAAGCATCTTACTCAGATGCCCTTCAAACGACTCAAGGGTATTGTTCAAAAGGTGGCATTCCATCCCATCAAGCCTATCTTCTTTGTTGCAGTAAGTATACATTATTGTGGTATTGGAATCATCAACATGCTCAATGTTATCTTTAGACACAAATGTATGTACGCGTATATGACTTGATGCGACAAGAACTCGTCAAGACTCTGCAACCAAGCATGAAATGGATTTCAAGTATCGATGTTCACCCAGGTGGTGATAACGTCATTATCGGCAGTTACGACAAGCGTGTATGCTGGTTTGATATGGATTTGAGCTCTCGACCTTATAGATCGCTTCGGTAAGTGGCACAGGAATTTCCTTGTTCTCATCTTGCATACTGATTTTTTGTCATACAGTTATCATGAGAAGGCTGTTCGTCAAGTTGTGTATCACAAACGTTACCCATTGTTCGCATCCTCATCTGATGATGGCACTATCCAAATCTTCCATGGCATGGTATACAACGATCTTTTGCAAAACCCATTAATTGTACCCGTCAAAATCTTGCGAGGACACGAGACTAAAGATGCTCTTGGTAAGTTGATCTCTAGCAATGCCCAACACCAACACATGACTTATATACATCTTTAGGTGTTCTGGATATCGAATTTCATCCCACACAACCCTGGATTTTCTCTTCAGGTGCCGATGGCACCCTGCGACTTTGGACTTAGATGTGCATTTCTCCCTTTCTTTCCACCCTCCATTACACTACTCAATAAACCTGCATTCAAGACTACATTCAATACAGCAAAGAAAAACTTATATTCAATCCATCCATTACACCACGCGATAAACAGGCATTAAGACTACATTCGATACAGAAAATTTGCTTTTTTGTTTTATATTCAACATTAACAACGTGATTGACTATCTGTTTTGTTGATTGTTATATACTATCACATTGGTTAGAAAGGGGGAAAAAAAAAGTTAAAAGTTGTCAGCCAAGTAGTGTTCTTCATCCACGAAGCTAGTGACCACTGTTCGATCAGCAAACTTGCGACCAGCAAGAGCACGCAAAGCTGTCATGGCATCATCTGTTGTTTCATATCGCAAAAAGATCTATTTAAAAAAATAAAGAATGAGCCATCTTGAAATAATTAACCCACACACATGTACTCTTTACCTTGCCAAGACCAGCAACAGGTTGTCCGCTCTGTGGTTTCGGAATCTTCATATCTATGATACGACCAAACTTGCCACATTCCTCTGCTACATCCTCCCAAATATCTATATGCCACATGTTAATCCACGATCCAATTACCATCATCATGCACAACCCATCAGCATACCTTGATATTCTTCATCATCCTCAAGCTCTTCCGGTGTTACCATGTTCATCAATTGGACCACTCGTGTTGCATCATCTTCCTTTACAACCATGGGCATAAACATAGTCGACGGTGCTGCCTGATCATGTTTGTGGGCGCCAACACTAGCACGCTGAACCACCAATTTCTTTTCACCCAGTTCCATGTTGTTCAATCCCTGACAAGCAAGATCGGTGACACTAGGATCTTCATATTCACAGAACGCAAATCCCTAATAAGAGCTTTAGATACTCTATTCCGTGATATTCCTTTTTCATGCATACCTTGGATTGTCCTGTAGCAGGATCCTTAACCAGATTGAAAGCACGCAACTCACCAAACGACTTGAGTAATTCAACCACTTGATCATCATTCAAATAGATCGGCAAACCACCAATAAAGATCTTGTTGGGTGTATCGGGTACAGCAGCTGATATGTTGAATTTAGCATCTTCTCTTTGATTCACCCTCTCTATAACAAACTTACTTGAAGATGTATCGACATATTCTCCACCAGGTGGTTGATAATCTTTGGGTCTTCGCACCTTGAGTGTTTGATTCTGGAAAGTAATACCATCAAATTGCATGGCAGCTGTTGCTTGCTCAGGTGTTTGGAACTAATTCATAGTATAAGTTTCCTTGTTGCATGTATAAAAATGGATTGTTTCTACCTCAACGAAAGCATAGTTCTTGTCATGATTGATTTGAACGGAAACGACAGCATCCTGATTTGTCGTATTGAACTGTTGCATAGTTGTGTTGAAGAAATCGGCCATGGTGTTTTCATCGACACCAAAGGGTATCTGACCGACATACAATCGTCGAGCTTGTCTTGCAAGTGTTGCATTGAGAGCGACTGGACCAGCAGCACCTTGAGTTACTCGTACGCGAGATCCATCAGCCATATAAGCATGACTACTAGGTGGTGCAAATGATTGTGGTGTACGCGTACCCACCACTTGACCAGGAAGTGGGAATAAACCTATTCCATAGATACAACACACAATATGGATCAATACATCCCATCCTTTTTGATATATATATATATATTGTTTCATACCTGTTTGCTTAACTTGTTGTGCTGTCATTCCTTCCATACCAGCAGGAGCAACATCCCAATTGTTGAGCTTTCTTTCACGCTTGTGCAAAGGAATAACATTCTCATCACGATCACGACGGCTACTACTTCTTCGTCTACGATGTGGGCTTGATTCTCGTCGTCGTCGATAATCATCATCTCCTCTTCGACTACTACGGTGGTGGTGGTGGTGTCGATCGCGAGATCTTGAACGTCCTCTTCTTCTATCGCGTGAACGATCACGGTAACGTCGACTGCTGCTGCGGCGGTAATCACTATCACGGTCGCTACGACGATAGTCATCTCTGTAATAATCCTTTTCTCGATGGTAGTCATCTCTCTCTCGGCTGCTATACTTTTCCTCATGTCCATGATCGTACTGGCCTATACCATGCAACAATACACATGAGTCACTTTATCACCCCATTGAGCTGCAACTTACCATTCGCATCATAATAAGCTGGTTCGCCACTAGAAGAACCTTGAAGCTCTTGGCCAACAGAATTCAAAAAAGAACTCGCTAGATCAGCAGCCGATTTCGATCCTATAGATGGATTTCAATAGTTCTAGTTGTAGTCTACTATTAAAACAAACATCAACTATATAAGCTTTACCAGACGAATCGTAGCTCTCATTCCATGACATGGTCGGTGTTGTGAAGGAAACAGAGAGGAAACCACGACTCCACAGTACAAAAAATTGATGCTTCAATCAACGACGCTTTGCATCCTCGTGCTCGCATGTGCATACACAACTCATTCAACTCACTCACTCACTCGCTCATACATGCATACATGGTTGCGACATTTATCCATCATGTTTTCATTATCATTTGCTGATGTATTGGATGATCAAGATGCCATGACGACAACATAACAACAACGTATCCCATGCTCCTTTACTAGTTGCAACCTGTTGTAGACTTTATGCATGGATCAATCAGCATGTTGTGCCTATCGACCACACAACAAGAGGAGCAGAATAAAAGGAAATGTATCACTCGATCCATGGGTCACCCATGTAGGCTCATGATCTTAAAACTATAATGAATAATAGCCATTGTCTTGTACCAACAAAGAAGCTTCCACCACCCAACAAAGAGACTCTTTCCTGCAACTCCTCGTGGCGTAACAAGAGAAAGAGGAAAAGAAGAAAATAAAGAATCCCACGCACCCACCAATGATCGATTGTGTATGTGTAAATGCATAATATACGATACTTGAAATGATGGTATTATTTGTCTAACCGCGGATGACCTGTTATGTGAATAGGATGGATCATTTCACTCTGTAGATGAAACAAAAAGATGATGTGGCGAATCGTTCATGGATCCATGTGAAACCCGATCCCAGACCCGCTACTCACGAAAAATATCATAACTTCTTTTAGACAGAGTTGCGACCATTATATAACACTACATTCCCCATTTATAACCAATATAATTTTCACTCTATAAATATGAAAGAGATCAAATTAATGCCATTCTATTGGAAAAGGATCGAAAAAGTGTATTGGATATACATGTGGATGCTTGGATCAAGACAAGAGTAGTGGGGAAAAGGATGGTCTTGGTTAAAAGGACAATTAAAAAGAGTATTGACTCGGTGGATGCGGGGTTGCATGTGTGTGATGATGTTTAGCGGAGCGGGCAAAGTGATAGAAAATAGGGCTTCCCCTTATGGATGCAAGAGTGTGTATGTGGGGGAGTCATGGAAAAAAAGAAACGTTATTAATGGGTGTATTGGGGTGAGAGTGGTGATGTATGTGTGTGTGTGTGTGTGTGTGTCATGGGTGATGAAAAACAAAACATTGGATCAAATCGCTTTCCACGCCACATGGATAGTTGTGTATGATAGATTCAACAGCAGCAATCACCACCTCCTGCATGAAAAGATATACCAGAAGAGATTTTTAGGGTGATTGAAAAAAGTGACTTGGTTTTTGGGCACGGTGGAAGAACCCGGGACCGCCAGGCACCCTCTAATGGCAGGAAGATCACCTCTAATGGTAAGAAATCAGACCTATCCTTCTCCAATAGCCTGGTCGTAGGGGCAATCGCATATCCATTCCAATCCTTATATAAATAAGGTCGTGCATTTAGAGCATCATTTCACCGATTTAACTGCAACACCCTTCTCTTTTATTTTTGGGCTACTTTACAACCACGATGTTATCTCGAGCCCTTGCTTCCAAGAGTGGAAGTGCTGCCATGATGGCACGCACCATGGTTCCTCGTCTTGCACGCCCTACTGCATTGCGTACTATGCCTACTACTATGGCACGTAACACTGCTGCTCCTCGTCAAATGTTTGTTCGTTTGCAACATGCTTCCAAGCCTGCTGGTGCCACTCACCAAGTGTTCAAACCTCTTGATACTTTCCCTCGTCGTCATATTGGTCCTGATGATGCTGATAAAGCAGCTATGCTCAAGTCTATTGGTCTTAAGGATATTGATGAGTTGTTGTCCAAGACCATTCCTCCTGCTATTCGCTCTCCCAAGACTTTGGCATTGAGTGAAGGTGTTCCAGAACGTGAATTGCTCAAGCGTCTCAAGAGCATCGCTTCCAAGAACAAGGTCTATCGTTCCTATATTGGTATGGGTTATACTGATACTGTTGTTCCCAACGTTATTTTGAGAAACGTGTTGGAAAACCCTGCATGGTACACTCAGGTAAAAAGAAAAGGATTGGAAAAGTGACAGTTGCTGTTTTGGGACAAATATCTGATACGTGTCATGTCAATTAGTATACACCTTATCAACCTGAAATCTCACAAGGTCGTCTTGAATCACTTCTCAACTTCCAAACCATGGTTTCCGATATGACTGGCCTTCCTATTGCCAACGCATCTTTGCTTGATGAAGGCACTGCTGCTGCTGAAGCTATGCTTATGTGCTGGCAATCAGGTCGTCGTGTCAAGAACACCTTTATTGTTGATGAGAATTGCCATCCCCAAACCATTGCTTGTCTCAAGACTCGTGCTGAATCATTCAACATCAACGTGGTTGTAGCCAATGTCTTCAACTTTAAGTTTGAAGAACACAAGAAGGATTTGGCTGGTGTCTTGTTGCAGGTAAAGGATAAATTTTTTGTTGTTGTGTGTATGGAAATCAGGCTAAACCTTGTTGAATCTTAGTATCCCAACACCCGTGGTACCGTTCATGACTATGAATCTCTCACTGCTACTGTTCATGCTGCTGGTGGTAAGGTTGCAGTTGCCACTGACTTGATGGCATTGGCTGTGCTTAAGGCTCCTGGTGAATTTGGTGCCGATATTGCTCTTGGTAACAGCCAACGTTTCGGTGTTCCACTTGGTTTTGGTGGTCCCCATGCTGCTTTCTTCGCATGCAAGGATGATCAAAAGCGTCGTATGCCAGGTCGTTTGATTGGTGTCTCCAAGGATGCTCAAGGCAAACCCGCTCTTCGTCTCGCTTTGCAAACACGTGAACAACACATTCGTCGTGAAAAGGCTACTAGCAACATTTGTACTGCTCAAGCATTGCTTGCTAACATGTCTGCCATGTATGCTGTCTATCATGGTCCAGAGGTATGAATCATTTATTTCTTATATATAGATGCATAGAATCAAAGCAACTCATGTGATTTTTTTTATTAGGGTATCAAAAACATTGCCAACCGTATCCACAACATGACTTCAGTTCTCGCTCAAGGTTTGCGTACCGCTGGTTACACCATCGAAAACGATGGTGCTTTCTTTGACACCCTTTCAATCAAGGTTGAGAGCTCCTCTGCTGTTCTTCAAAAGGCTCTTGAAAAGCAAATCAACTTGCGTGCCATCAATGCTCACACCATTTCCGTAACTCTTGATGAAAGTGTTACTCAACAAGATGTTGCCGATTTATTCTCTGTGTTCAACAAGGAAGGTCAACAAATCAGCCTTGAACAAGCTCTTGATGCTCCCTCTGGTATTCCAGTTCCATTGAAGCGTGCTTCACCTTACTTGCAACATCCCGTTTTCAACAGCTACCGTTCTGAAACTGAAATGTTGCGTTATATCCACCAACTTCAAAGCCGTGATTTGTCCCTTGTTCACTCCATGATCCCTCTTGGTTCTTGTACCATGAAGCTTAACGCCACTACTGAAATGGTTCCTGTCACTTGGCCAGAATTTGGTAACATCCATCCTTTTGCTCCTGAAGATCAAACTGAAGGTTATCGTATCATGCTTGATGAGTTCTCCAAGGATCTTGCAGAAATTACTGGTTTTGATGAAGTTTCATTGCAACCCAACTCTGGTGCTCAAGGTGAATATGCTGGTTTGCGTGCCATTGGTGCTTACCATGAAGCACGTGGTGAATCTCACCGCAATGTGTGCTTGATCCCAATTTCGGCTCACGGTACCAACCCTGCTTCTGCTGCTATGGCTGGTATGGATGTTGTCATTGTCAAGTGTGATAACAATGGCAATTTGGATATGGCTGATCTTAAGGCTAAGGCTGAAAAGCACAAGGACAAGCTTGCTGCTTTCATGGTTACTTATCCTTCCACCTTTGGTATGTTCGAACCTGGTGTTGTCGAAGCTTGTGAAACTGTTCACAAGTATGGTGGTCAAGTTTACATGGATGGCGCCAATCTTAACGCTCAAATTGGTCTCACCAAGCCTGCCGAAATCGGTGCTGATGTTTGCCATATGAACTTGCACAAGACTTTCTGTATTCCTCATGGTGGTGGTGGTGTAAGTATAATGACAATAAAGGATATATCAATATGTGTTGTAACTAATGACATCTTTTTATTAGCCTGGTATGGGTCCTATTGCATGCAAGGAACATCTTGCTCCTCATCTTCCTGGTCACCCTGTCATCAAGACTGGTGGTCAAAACGCCATTGGCCCTGTTTCTGCAGCTCCTTATGGTTCGGCTTCCATCCTTCCCATTTCTTGGGCCTATATCAAGATGATGGGTAGTGAAGGCATGACTGAAGCTACCAAGACTGCTTTGTTGAGTGCCAACTACATGCGTGCCCGTTTGGCTGATCACTATGATATCTTGTACACCAACGAGAATGGCATGTGTGGTCACGAATTCATTGTTGACATTCGTCCATTTGTGCCCAAGGGCATTGAAGCTATCGATGTTGCCAAGCGTCTTCAAGATTATGGTTTCCACAGCCCTACCATGTCATTCCCTGTTACCAACACCCTTATGGTTGAACCTACTGAATCTGAATCCAAGGCTGAACTTGATCGCTTCTGTGATGCTATGATTGCTATTCGTAAGGAAATCCAAGATGTGATTGATGGCAAGGTGAACAAGGAAAACAATGTGCTCAAGAACTCTCCTCACTCTCTCGAGGTGATGATGGGTGACAAGTGGGATCATCCTTACACTCGTGAAGAAGCTGCTTTCCCTATGGCTCATCTTCGTCAAAACAAGTTCTGGCCTTCTGTTGCTCGTGTTGATGATGCTTGGGGTGATCGTAACCTTATGTGCACTTGCCCTTCGCCTGAGGAGTACCTTGATGAGTAAATCTAACGCTCAATCAAATCACACTACCTACACTATCTCCTCTCTTATCAATCTCCCTCAACACCCCTGTTTATAATAGTTTGATCTCATCATCATTACTCCTCACCACCCGTTGCATTAGACTGTATATACCTTTTGGATTAATATAATACTGGGCTCAACCCTGTGTATTCTATTATAATAACTATTTTGTGTATTGATGGATTCGGGAAAAATGATTGTTGGCATGTGTCATTGTATGCTTCATTGTTGTGATCATAATGAAAGCGAGTCAAACAAATATCGCATGGAACATGCCCAATATATGCAAGACAACGCTGCTTCTCAGATAAAACACGTGGCACATTATAGTAGTTTCATTTTTATTGCATGTGTCATTATTATTAAGCACCCTTGGCATTGTCAAATATTGTATTATGATAGTAAGTGTATGATTATGTTTGTGTGTGAAAGGGAAAGGAGAGAGTAGCAATGAATGAAAACTTGTGCTTCTTGTTGAGTGATTGATAGTACAACCAGCAGATCCGATCATGGTGGCACAACATAAAGAAAGCAGTGTTTAAACCCAAGAAGGCAGTACAAGTTGGCAAGGGTAAAATGCAGGTGATGATGAATACTCTCCCATGATCATTCGGCTATAAATGTCTCTGTATTCAATGATTGGCTTACAAGATAAGGATGAAATGTATGCGAGGAGGAGGAGCAATGGACTAAAGCAGCTTCAACTCAGCGATATTTTTGGGATAGCCATTTATCCATTCTACATCTTTCTTTCACAGCTTTCTATCACAATATGGCTTTCCGTGATAAGTGTTGCTTCTGCATTAGCCTAAAGTAAGTCCATTACAACTCAATGTCGAGTGCCATTTACTCATCAAGGCTTTATAAAGAACTGGCACCTTGCTTCTTGCTATTCTTGGCACCATTTCTCATTTCTATGGAGCCATTACTCTTACTGCACTTTCCGACGAACTCAAGAACGTTGATGGTGGTACAGTCTTTGGTTTGACAATGTATTCATATCTCTCTGGGTTTGCTTGTCTTGCTGGTGCTATTGGTGTCGTCAAGGTAAGGGTTGTTGTTACCTAGTTTCTTTACCAGTATTGCTGAGTTATGCAATGTGTTCTTTACCCGCAGCACAATGCCAAGCATCTACGTCTATTCTCATCGTTTTATTGGATTGACCTTGCCCTTCACATGTTGTTCTCAGTAGCAAGTGCCTACTTGTTATTCAGCATGCACACCGAGATTTGTGAACAAGTTGTACGAGATGCACCCAGTGATGAACCCATGGATATGGAATCTTGTGAATCTGTTTACAGTGCTAGTGCTTGGTTAGTTACCATCGCCATGGCTATCAACATGCTTATCAAGGTATATTCCAAGCAAACAAAAAGTCATGGTAGTGTACTCATATGCATGTATGCTTTATAGCTCCATTTTGCTTTCGCCATCCATCGTTACACCAACGTCGTTAAGCGAGAACAAGAAGAGGAAAACTGGGATGCTCACGTTGTTGTTGCTGCTCCCCAACCCGTTAACGAGCCTTCCGATAAGAAAGAGTTTATCTTTGTTGCCGGCAAAGAATATATTCCCGACGAAAAGCAGGCACCTGCCAACAATCAATCTTAAACCAACATTATCCTGATATTGTTCTCCATCACTTATGATGAATGATGTACCATCAGTTCACCCAATAAAATGACTGTAGATTGTTTTTTACCGTCAACCACCCATATGACTGAAATTAGATCAAAGGAGTGGGTTGTTGATCACCAGTTGATGCATGAACGCTATTGGAAGCTTGTAATTATATTGTTGTGCACCTCTCTCCTCTATCAGTTAAAACATAGAATCCCAGCACTTTATAACCGAACTACTGGATCCATCCCCTTTCTCATCGCTAGATGTACACATTTACTTGCCACACTACTGTACTACATAAATGCTCTGTTCTCGAAATACACTGATGCTGGCATCGAAAAGTTTATTATAAACGAATCAATGTTTTGTATTGCTCTTCTACTCTTCTTCCACTCAGATTACCTAGAGATGAAGTACCTTTGCTGTTGTGTTCCTGGTTCAAGGTGAATATCAATTGCAACAGCTGCACTATGATACATGCCCTTTCTCATCATTATATTATTACTCGGGAAGGAATGTTGTATTACTGCTTATAATAGGCACCATCATTTTTGATTTTATCAGTTACTACCACGTCGTCGTTACGATGCTATCCAACCCATCAATGATTAAAAACTACCCATTTCCAGCATACAAACTGTGTGGTGCACTAATTCATCTTTACGCACTGTGGGGAGTTACCAAAGTAATGTTACAGTAACCCAATGTTTGTACACGAACTCACAATACTCTACATAAAGTCCAAAGCCCGCCCGTTACAGATCCTATGCTTATATTGGATCATAGAATGCATAATGAGCATGCACTTCACTGTTAAAAGCTATATTACTTTCAAGAGTCATGATCCTGATTCCTTTTGCCAGTATGTGGCCGAAGCACATACAGAGGAGGTGGATTGCCAAGATCTTCAAGGCATGGTGCTGAGCATGTTGGTTGTGTCGCCATTACATGACATATTTGGGGTGAGTTGGAAGCTTGTTCATGGTCACCACTGCGCTCGCTGACATGCTGTTATTGTTCAAGTTATGCACTACATATATCACATATCGGTATACCTGCATCGTCACTCAGAAAGAACATCAAAGCAAATCCACGACATCATCATCACCAATGTATGTTTCATCTATTACATCAGCCACGAACCGCTTGTTCCTGAGAAACCGCAAAACAAATTCAAAAGATGCATTCAGTAGTACTAGTAGTACTAGTAGTAGTGATGAATAAATGGGATTGGTACAATTCTAGACACACTATTTCGCCAGTCTGGCATAAATCCTCTATTACCATCAGTTCACTTTTAAGCCAACCTTCCATTGATATCACCAAGCGTATCCATTTGTAAAATGGGATCACATGAATGTTTTCAAAAAATGACTATAATAGTTGAAGAGACCGATAGCCGCCGCCAGTGATGAGTCAAATAGTCATACCTCTCGCATGATACTATATGCTGTTTGTGGTTAGCGCCAATGCAAACACAGGCATTAGAGCATGAAACCCATCCGTTGGGTCCGACACGAAGTATCACGGGTAAGGATGATGCTGCCCCATTGCTACGCAGCAGCAAAAGAAATTTGCAACTTGACAATGAAATAGCATGAATGACATACATGAGTGAAATAAAACAATGACATCAACTGGTATATAATAATAATAATAATGGTTAACCAGATGCAAGATACATGAGAATGGACAATGACATTGGAATTGCTGGAAGAATCAAAGACCGTAACTACCTAATAAGGTGTTGTTGTGTTTACACAGGAATCGCTGCTGCAAACATATCCATATCCTCGGGAACATTGGATGTAGTGTCTCAACAAAGACCGACGCCATGTTGAGCACAATGCTGCTATAACGATAATTGGATCAGTATTGTTTGTTCAGCGACCATTTCAAAATGCGTATATCATTTATTGGGACGCCTATGACTCAAAGCAGCCGGTTGTGTATAGGTTCACACAACACAGCTTTCATAACCTGGTGATTCAGTATGGGAGTACTAAAACTAGTGAGTCAAAACCACTTTTGGGTACCATGGCTCTTCCGTTGTCACACCTTGCGTGCTGAGTAAATGAGATCATACATATAAAAACGCAGTAGAAATTTTGCCATGGTCATTATACGTTTTTCATTCTATCACACACGTTAGCAAATTGTTGATGAATCATGGCTAGACAAACATGCTGCTGCTGTATCAGCTTAAGGTAGCAAACGCGACTACTTTTATTAATGCTTGTCATGGATTCCTTTATTGACCGTAATGGATGGTTTATAGAACTGGTACACTTATTTTGACCGCCCTATGCATCATTGGTGATGGGATCAATTTGATTTACAGTGTATCGACACATTGGGAAAATCCCACTGTATATCCTCTTCCATTCCTCGGCCATATCCTGCAAGTGCTATACATGTGTCTCAGTGTTTGCTTATCAACTGTGGGCTTCATTGGCGCTCGTAAGGTGTGACTCGTCGTATGTGAATAGGTTACTTGATCAACTAATCATCCACTTTGATATAATAGCGTAATGCCAAGTTGTTACAGATCTTCACCATCTTCCTTGTATTCGACTTTCTCTACAGCGTGATCGCTCTCGTTATTGGAGCAGCAACTAGCGGAGATACATTCCGAGATATTATCTGCCAAGATGACGACGCGAACATATTTGAGAATAATGACCCATGCATACCCAATGCTACCTTCATCTGGATTGCAATCATTTCACTTCTTGTAGGATACTCACTTCACGTAAGTTGATTACAACACGTATGCGAAAGCATGCAATGTGGAAGTTACTTTTGCTGTAACGCTGGGACATGATGATTGATTATGCAACGGACATCCTGTAGTTGTATTTTGTGTACGTTGTTTATCGTTACACATCTATGGTCACATGGTGTGAACGCGATGAATCTCAAGCCCTGCTGCTGCCAACATCAGATGAGCAAGAACATGCATCCAATGGATTGTCGCCAAAGATTGATCGCTTCTTTGTCAAAAGAGTTGAATCATTGGAAGCAGAATAATGATACTTTACAAATATATTATATGATTACCCAACCAGTATTACCTTTTCTATACATGTGTGACAAATGCCAAAAATTAACATTGTGCGTTGTATCTCGTTTACGTAAGCATTTGCATATCACCCTGCTATTAAATGTCTATACCATTCTTGAAACAATGACAAGATGAAATTATATCAACGCCAAACAATGTACTAAAAATGGTGTTTATATCCTGATTCACCACAAAATGAGCGCTTTCCATACAATGGCATGTAGGAAAGTGATACTCAGCCCCATGTGGCGAAGGCTACATTGTTATCATTTGTGCAAGAGTGGTACTGAATGAAAGAGCTCCAACAGGGAACCTTTTCTACAAATATATAAAGCAACATGATAGCAGCTTTACCATCATCAATTCCACTAGCTCATTGCTTTACTCCTATAACATGACGGGAGAAAATACTACTCCAAACCAAGAATCTGGTTACGATTTCCAATATGGGCGTCGTTTCCACACCCAATCAAGCACAGTTATACCGGATGATAAGCAAGGTCAGTTGAGCATTGTAGCTTGTATCAATCAGTAGTATGATAGGACACTAACGATTCGCACTCCATAGAACAAGAACGCATTGGTGGGCAGCATCTCATGATTAAAAAGATGCTTGGAGGCAAATTATTCGAATCTCCTGTAATCGACATTGTCGAGAATGGTACCAACGTTCTCGATAGTGGATGTGGTAAGATAGTCATGCTCTTTGATACAATCATGTGCATGTCATATTGATGTTCCATTTTTGCTTTTAACCAGGACCTGGTGCTTGGCTCTTGGATATGGCATCCACTTATCCACAATCCACATACTATGGCATCGATATTGCAAAGGATCAATTTCCTGCAACATTACCTTCTAATGCCAATGTCACAATGTTGGATATCGTACACTTGGCAGATCATTTTCCAAGCAATCATTTTGGCTTTGTGTATCAACGACTTGTAGCATGGGGCATAACGGACTGGGACAAGGTATAACATCATCAACAATGAGATTGAGTGTCATATTATTAACCATGCAATTATGTAGAATATCGACGACCATATGCATATCGTGGAACCAAATGGGTGGATGGAGTTTATCGAAGTACACATCAAATGTCATCGTGGAAATGCATGAAAAGCTAAGCAATGATGTATCTGTAGACTGTGATTGTCCCAGAATACTGCGTCAATATGGGACCGAAGATGACAGTGTTTATCAATACACGTAGGCACAAATTCATCATCTAATGATATATGCAGCTTACATGTGAGAACAGTATTACAAGGAATCAAGGAGAAACAACTCGATCTCGCAATTGGAGCGAAACTTGAAGACAAGCTTGCTCGTGCAGGTGCAATCAATATCGAAACACGTAAGGCGCATCTACCACTTAATCATAGTGGTGAACCTGGCATACGCACTTGGTAAGATATTTGCTGCGTGCATGATCATTCTCAAACTTATGGTTATCCTTGATAGGCAAAACATAAGCACATTTCTTGCAAGTTTGCGTCCTGGCTTTGTTAAAGGTGATAAGCGATTTGAAGACAAAGCATATTTCGATGAGTATCTCGCCGAGTGTGGAGAGGAATGCAAGGAACTTCAAACATGCTTTGTCACATATCGTATATCTGCTCAGAAACCGGGTACCATTATACGCGATTGAACATGAACAGCACAAGCTCTGTACAAGACTTTTCTTACATACATGCCATAGCAGTTCCAGATTGATAAACTGGCTTCATATAACTGTTACTTGATATATCGCTGGATAAACGTAGTATTATAATCCCAAATGCAATTTACAATAGCTGATTGGATGAAGCATCTTGATCCAGCTGTTGCCATTTTGAGCTTTTGAATGTTTTTGAATGCCTTTGAAGGACTTTGAATGCAGGCACATTGTCTGATGGATATCATCCAATAATTTGAGTAATATGCTTCATTGTAAACTCGACATTTCTTCTAAGCGAACATGTGTGTGTCATAAGAGTTTTCCATTGATTTTCATACAACGATGTCATATGTTTATTTTGATATCTATGACTATGGATATGTCCAAGTATCTGGATCTTGCATTAAGGCTATCGTGCACTGCCAAGAAAGAAGTGGCTATGGTAGCGTCGGAGTTGGCAGTTTTAAAATTTTTTAAGGGCTGTGGTAAGCATTTGTTGATCAATGATCCTTTTCTTCCTTCCTTTTCTAAAATCGTCGTAAGTGATCTTTTACCATCCCATCGCAACCGGGAATGAATATCGATATGATGTTTCTTTATGAATTTCTTCACATGATCCACATGATTCAATTTGACGCCTGATCGATATTCATCTCAAATTGCATGCTGCTTTTCTCAATGACAAGGCACTGATCCTTTACTTTGTTACTTGTAGGTTATTGTCAACAAGGCAGTAGATTGATGTTAAACAAATAAAGGAGAATCCTTTTTTATTTTTTGAGAAATGACATATGCGTGTGTGCGTTAAGAAGAGAAACAAATTTTGCAACTTATGCTCCAAGGGTAGGGAATGCATTTGCATCCGAGATGTTGACGTTAGCAAACTCACGATTTCCACGTCCTCTTCCTCGTCCACGACCTCCACGACCACCACGACCACCTCGACCACCTCGTCGTTCACCACCACGACCACTTGGTCGATGTGGAGGATGTTCGATTTCCAAAAACACCTTTTCTTTCTTTGCCTTGCTTTTCTTCTGGGATTCCTTTTCCTATAATAAATATGTTAATATGAAAGTCAATCAATCGTATCGTACTGTACTTTATACCTTGGAAGAAAAGTAATACGCGTCATCTTCCTTGGAACGGCTAAGTGGCACAGCATTCTTCCATTGTGATTCATCAGAACCCTCGTTAGCAGGACGGGCATTTAAGCGCCTGAAACGCTCTTCCAAACCAGGTTCTTCAGATTTGTATTCGTCCAAAGTCTTGTAATTGGGTTCCGCTGGTGTGGCGGTTCCCGATCCACCACCAGTGCCTTCACCAGCTGGATCATCAGCGGTAGGCATGTCACTTTCACTATGACATGTTGAGAAACAGTTCTTTGTTAGCAACTTCATACATGTCAATATTTTAATAAAAAATACATACGCATCTTCTTGAGCGGTTTCAGCATGTCCCCAACCTTGATTGATCTTCTTTTCACTATCCCTATATATATTGGTCATTTTCATTAACTGCTGTTGTCATTGAATGGTGATGGTGAATAAATGAATGGGTTGCTATGATACCATACACAAAGCCAGTGCCACTATGGCGATCAAATTTTCTGCCACGACGAGGGCGATTCTCATCAGTGCGAGGGAAAGCTGGACCACCTGATTGTTGGTTGGCAGTGTCAAATGCGTCACCACCACCAGCAGCGTCACGATCACGTCCACGTCGAGAGGGAGGTGATACTATGTGATTGGAAATGGATACAGATATATGAGTATGTATTATAGGTATCAAACACTATATATATTTTGAATCTTTACCAGCAACACGAGTGTGTGGTTTACGATTCATGGCTTCACGGCGCGTACGTGGCGGTTCTTCTGACTTTTTGAGAGGTTTGGTGTTGCCGAGCTTATCCGTTTCGCCTTCTTCACCACCTAACAAGGCATCGAAGCGGTTGCTCGAAAATGTAGACATAACAGCAAAAGCAAGCGAGAAAGTAAAAGCACAAAAAGTATGTGTGCGCGTGTGAGAAAAAGAAGGAAGAGAGAAAAAAAAAAGCAAAACCAAACATTAACCAACAACATGGGCTTTTACACTAAAAATTCCGCTTATAGTCGCGTGATATCACTTTCATGCAGCAACAAGGCAGCACTAAAGGACTAAAGATGGTAGGCAGCTAAAGTTGCCTTATATTTATTCCTTGCTGTCTTTTTCGACATCATAGTGAATAGAGGGCCTACGGGAAAGAGGATCATCCTCATCGCCTTGTGCAAGAGAGCGACCAGTGGTTTCTGGCAAGCAGAATGTCATGAAGATGAAACCGATAAAGTTGATTACAACGAACACAAGGAAAGCATAGGTATCGGCACCAGCATCGATATAAGGCCAAAGAATGTTGACTATAACAAATGATGGTCAGCTACAAGTAAACAAATATGTGTTACTTTGACGTTACTTACCCAAGAAGTTCATGAGCCAATTGCCAGCGTTGCCAAGAGCAGAACCAGCTGCAAGAGCCTTCAATGGCAATAACTCGGGTGCAAGAAGCCATGGAATCACACCACAGCCAGTGCTGTATGTCAAAGAGAACATCAAAGCTATAAAAATTCAAATGTCTTAGATACATCACTATCGAGAAACATTAAAATATAATATTTACCTCCAACAATGATCATTGGACCCATTTGTTCAGTGGTACCAACGTTAGAAGCGATGACAATGAAGGTACAACCAATGCATTGGCCAAGAGTAGAGATCATCATGTAACCCTTACGACCAACCTTGTGGATGGTGAAGATACAAATGAGAGTAGCGACAATATTGGCAGAAGCTTGAGCCAACACAACATCAGTTGCAAGTACGCTATCGCCACCAAAAGCCTTGGTCAAGAAACCAACACTGTATACGGACATGGGACCGATACCACCGACTTGGTTGTACATTTGAACGACAATGACGATAACAGTGTTCCAGGTGATCTTCTTGTTCTTCCAGGAGATAACTTCCCAAATAGACATGCCTTCAACCTTGACAGCAAGGCTGCTAAGGAGAATCTCAAGTTCTTCTTCAATATCAGCATGGTTACGCAACTTGTCAAGAGCATAACGAGCTTTGTCTTGTTGTTGATCGGCACACAAACGACGAGGAGATTCGACAACGGTGAAAATGATTAAAACAATTTGAAGAGCGGCAATGATAGTAGGAATGGCCCAAAGAATACGCCAAACGGGGTTATAGCTCATATATAAACCGCATACTTGGGCAAGCAAGATACCCAAGTTGAGGAAAACTTCAAAGAAGGAACCCAAAGCACCACGACTCTTGTTGGTCGAGATTTCGGAAATGTAAATGGCAACGGAAGAACCGGACATACCACAACCAAGACCAACAAAGGCACGACCGAAAGAGTACTTTAAAAAATGTTAGGCATAGTCATGTGATGCGAATGTTTATGATTGACATACCATGACAGGATTGATAGATGTAGCAGATAAGATACCGCCAATGACATTCCATACAGCGGCAATAAGCATACATGTCCTTCGAGTGAAATATACATTCAGGTATTTGCTTGCGAGGCCACCCACCAGACCTCCAATTGGGTATGCGGCAACAGTATAACCCTAGAATGCCAAATATGAATATTAGCATACAATGGCTATTTTGTCGAATACAATGAACATACCCATGTGAAATCTGACATGGGAAGACAAGGAGGGAGTGCTGAATCACCATTATCTGTGATATCCTGGCATCCAGCTATAGTGGTTTGTGGCATGTTTGGAACGCCTGATAGAATTGTTCAATATCAAGCAATATAATGATGCATGGATTATGATGATATACCGATATGCCATCCAACGTTAAAGCCGGCAATGGACGCAATAAACGCGCACCACACCATGTAGTATGTGATATTGATCTCGTGCGATTTCATTTGAGTGGATATGGATGACATTATGATACACAGTATATGGTATATGTCAAAAGAGAGTAAAGGGGGATGGGTCGAAGAGGATAAATCGAGTGGCGGTGGACAATGAGCCAAAGAAGAGGAACAGGAACAAAAAACTTTTGAAATAAAGTGTGGTCCTTTTAATTTGATAGCTTTTGTGTCGAGTTGTGCAAAGGATCGTTCCCCTCCCCCCATCTTAGTGTGATTCGTTCAAGTCCAAAGCTGGCTCTTTACCGGAGCACAAAATGGTCAAAAATACATCATTCCCTACGTAAGCAGAAATATATCAAAGTGTATGATAACATAAGTGGTAACAATAGCCAATCGTTGTATGTATATGTGTATATCTTGGTATAATTACCTTAGGCTACTACATATGATTCTCATGATTGTTACGTGAGATCGTCCGTGCCACCCCCTCTGAAGTAAAAAAATCTGCAACACATCTCTCTCCTACTGCATCCAATATCCGACACTCATAAACCGACTATTAGCGTCGGCTAAAACATGTCTGAGAACTCGGATATTTCATGCGATGCGAGACAATTTACCCCCAATAGGCGATGGGTCACCTTGTTGCTCATGACATCATGACACAAAGAGCAACTACAACACAATCAATATCTTTCGGATACAACCTGCCATAATGAAAGATGAGATTGTCACTGCTACCAATTTGAACAACATATGTTTGAGCTATATCGATTAGACAAATGACATGTATGGGAAAAATGAATAACCACTCCCCCCTTGTTGTTAGTCATTCAATCACAATACGATTAGCTGTATCACCAACACCGACTTTACATGTTGTGTGAGTCTCGGCTTACACAACCGCGACTGCCAAGAATACAAAATGTTGGACACAATATGAGACATACCACATGGCTAAATTGTAAGATGAAGGCATATGTGCTCCAAATATGTTCAGGTTTCATTAATCTCATTTATCAATCATAGACTTTGGGAAGTATCTAGATGATTTGGCTGCAGGTATACTCATCTCGTATACCTGTCAGCACTAAATCCCAATGCACGGGTCAAGCCGACGATCAAGGTATAATGCCATATATGCTAGCATTACTTGCCATTTTGTGCAAAAACGACATTCAATAGCCCATGACAAGGAAAAATGCCCAAACGTGTACATATGATTTTTACTCAATACGACTGCTTTTCCACGATCATGCGTCAGCCACTATGCCAACTCAAGCTCCAAATATACACGGTTCGACCCATATATGGATAGTGGTAACACCGGGCCGACGCATTGATTGGCTTTCGGGAACCGATGCGAAGTGCTTCGTGTGATATGAGATAAACGATATACCTGCACATTGGTATATCCCTCTCAAAGTTGTATATGTGTAGAACCCAAATTTCCCATGGACCTAACATTTTGCCCATACTGGTAGATCCTTTACTTGTTCAGGTATTAATTATGTGCCCTTAATTGTGGATGAAACACACATGATACAACCATACATTGAAAGGAGTACCCCGCAAGCAAGACCAAACGCACGTGTCAGATAACATACATTGCTCATCAAAGATGTCCCCTTTGTACTACCTCTTTACTCTTTACCCCGACTACCCCACAAAGAAGTGTAATGACCGCACATGCCCGAACTTTTTCCTTTCATGCGTACATCTTGATCTTTCTAATGGCTTACGCACCAATACCAACGCTTCTTGTCGTTGTACCGACCATTAAGTTTTTCCACTTTACTTCCCACCTGTCATTATCATTGTTCATTTTACCACGACTACCAAGTAGAGCCAAGAGCATCGTTTTACGTGCATTCACAAATACCGCTTACTCTACGGTGAGACATATACCATTGAGATGAAATGAAAAGACCAACTATCCAGCTTTCGATGAATAATATTAATTGTTTATTTGGCTTACAGATCAGCATATGGTTGTCCCATCCCTTTCAGGGGTAAAGTTCTTTAACTATAATAGCTAGGATAGTCATTATTTATTCCATACTCAGCAGTGGTACTTGAACAATATCCTATACAAGTCTGGAATTTTCACCAACTTGAAGGAGTGGATAAACAACCTTGTTGGTATCCATATTTCTGAGTAACATAGCCGCGTTAGAAACAAATGATTGCTGATCATGAACATTTGAAACCGCTTGAAAGCTTGCCCATGAAATGCATGCGAGTTTATCAATAATGATGTATGTGCACCTGCATCTCATGGAGACCGATATCAACTATAATAATGAATATCCATGGTGGTGTTGCACCTTCAATGTAAATCACATTCAAAGCTTTTTCATATATGGATCAATTCACTGGCTATAGGCAAGCCTTATTTCTTGCCTGGACCAAAAAGGACAAATGAACTGGGCACCCCAATATCCGGTCGTATCCATAAAGAGTAACGGAAAACGGCCTTATTCAGTAGCCGAAAACGGATAGATCTGCCGTGGAAAAGTTGGGGGGAGCACTTGATAGAGGTGATGGAAAAACGATGTCATTTTCGAGATCAATGTTGTGTTCCTGGATAGTATGATCGAATGTAGTACTGCACTAAGATGATTTAACAGTGAGAAATGCTTTAGCTGCATTCTTCCTTCCGTTTAATGAATCTCATCAATTTTGCACAACTCCATTCTATTACTTTGCATAGCAGGCAGTTACCGGGATTCCATGAGAAGCGACATTCTTCTAATGGGGTACAATGTATGAAAAACTGATGAGATGGACCTGATAGTTTTTCCATCACATTACATATTCCTCCATTTGCCATATGACCGATGGGGCGGGGTCATAACCGGTTTTTGCCCATAGGGCGGAGCCAACATCTTGATCAGATCAAGCCGCTTGATATGCACCGCCCCCTCCTAAACAACTCGCTTATCACCTCCACTCAGATGGCAAAAGCTTTGGATCTACACTCCGAGCTGTAAATTTTATCATCCCATCCATCCACATAAACTATTGATGCATCATATAAGAATACACGACAGCTGTGTATCACCCATCCAGAACAACCGCTCAATGTTACAATGACACTGGTCACGTGAAGTACGCTCCGCACCGACATGCCATCTTTCTTTAGTGCATGCTTCTAAAAACACACTTCGTTTAAGCTAAATGGATTTGTGTTCGAGACAATCAATCATTTTTAGATGAAGTGTTATTATCCTGAGCATCCTATCTGCTGAAAATGCGTATCTTGTAGAAAAAAGTCAGCAACATCCCGATTGTTCTCACACTCGATGGATGGGGTATGAAATCTCAAGGCGGTTTCAAAGCTTAACAACAGAGATGAATCTATAATTCCCGATGATAGAGAGTGTGTATATCCGAATGGCGCGAAGTGGATGTCCAAATACTTGTCAAGATGTTCTTGATTCCTAAAGATATGACCTAATAGGTGGGGGGACCTGATCTTTTAACAATGGTGTGAATGATGTTTCATCTGCTCGCATATTATAGCATACGCCCATCATCCCCTTTGATGGTAAGATCCAATCCAATCCATGTAGTCATATCATGGTCTTGAAATGATCGAACAACATACCCCATTGATTTAGATGCCCCAAGAAAAGCATTTATGTAAAAGCCGAGTGATCAAACCCAAGTAACACAGTGAATCTGGCATGTCATCAGTGGTGGTTTATCATACAAACAACCCATAACCGTGAAATTTGCTTTACAGAAAAGGTATTGGAAGAGACCAGCATCAGTGGAAAAGCAGCATTACCTTTAATCTTTTGGAATCAACATCTTATTCAGCAAACTATCTTGTCTTATATTCTGTTCCCATGTATCGCGTGTTATTATATGACAAACTACCAGTTATTTTATTGCAATCGATCTTCCTTTGTTGCTAAAGACCTACTTAAGCAGTTGGAATTATCTATGCCTGTGTAAGTGTTCCTGTTTAATAGAGGGTAGTGTTAAGAGATTTAGTTGCATGAACATGATTGTTGTATACGCTTTTTCTCCAACAGTAACGTCCTTCATTCATATGCTTGACCATATTACACTTTGATATAGACTGTATAGTAATATGTCATGTTTTTATATGTTATTAAGGATAAACATTTTAAAGACAACTATTCTAAGTGCTACACTCGAATGGGCCGAACTTGTTCGGTCTGGTAAAAGGACACATGAAGTATCCCAAGCCCACAGTGGCCGACCCATCCATAAGAGTGTATAACGTCAACAACTACTCCTTCAACCTCCCACTACTTGCAATACATGATTCTCAATCTAACCAGGTCACCGATGGCAGGCTCACTTCCAATGGCTAAGGTAGTAATCCTCAAATGCAAATGATAGGGTCTAGATAGGGCAGACCACACTGTCGCACGTAAATCATGCAGCCAACGATCCTTCACCATAGAGCAAAGCACCATCCCATTCTACCCATAGCAAATAAAGTATTCACCATATCAGTAGTTGCTGCCATCAAGCGACCTTTCTGGTTGGCGTCAAAGACACATGATGTATCCCAAATAGCGTAGGCACAAGTATAATCCAGGTCTTGACCATTAAGTACACATGAAGGTATTGACTTGTCGAGAAAGATCCAGGGCATTCGTACAGTTGCTTGAAGGTTGATGTCCACAAGGAAGAAGAACGCTATGGCTCCAATGACGGCACCAGTTGCTGATAGCTGTTCCCTCGATAGAGCATTGCAATAGCATCTGACAATCACAGCCATAAGATGATTCAATATCTTGATGTCACCACATCGGTTTTTTGTTGTAGAGAAATCCATCCAAAGGCCCAGAGTTGGTGGTCGTTTTTCGCAGTACCAAAGGGATCCATGACAATATCCGCCATGAGCTCCACAGAATATACGCGACGCCATCGAAGGCAAGTCGATTGATACAAGGTGGATCTTTTAGAAAGAAACATGGTGATCAGCATACATACTCTAATATCACTTGAATGATACTTATCTTGATTCTGCTGAAGTGATTGAGCATGTCGTGGCAATAATCACGAGTTGCTTGCATTGTTTCATCTAAAGAACACACCCAAATGCATTAGATGACACTTGAATCTCGATGATCACAAGAGAGCTAAAAGAGTTACATACCATTATATGCCATTGAATCCATTGGAATAATGCTTGTATCACCAGTGAAATAACAAGTGATAGAAAGGAAGGATGCCAAATGTACCAATCCATACCGCCTACTAGCATGGTCCCGATTTACCAGATTACAGGTGATCCAAATACATGAATCCCTCACCAGTCAGCCTCGGTCCCATATACCATGGATCCGCGTGTTCAATCGCTACAGAGGTTGCATTTTTGAATGACTTAATAAATTAAGCCTCGCAACTTGATCGCATTTGGTACTAAAACACTGGGTGCTAAAGCACTGGGGAACGTTGCGTTTCCCTTTAGGCAATACAGATTGATACAATGACATCCTTGATGTGCAACCAATAATAAAATAACCAAGTCAATGCCTTCCAGATCCTAATGTCACTTGTATAAATGCACTTGAATGCAACAATCGTTGATGAATACTTTTACCTTTGCCAGGTTGCTCAACTGCGTTCCTTGCCTGAACCAACTCGATCTCCATGCCTTGGACCTTGTGCTGCTGCTGTTTCATTGTCAGTCTCGTTAATGAATTGCATTTGCATTGTAGATTATAGACTATACGTACCCATCACACAATATACAATGTCCTTGCTTGAGATCAAAGCCTTGTAGCTGCCAATGTTCCATTCAATATGCTAAAACAACAATAAACGCATTGTGAGATACGATCAAGCATACCATATGCGCTTCTTGCAACATACCCAAATATAGCAATGTAAAGACTTGTTGGGCTCCTTCCCGGTAGGCAACGAGGATAAAGAGTAATCAAGTCTACCCTTGTTTCTTGTATAAACGCGAGACCAGCAACCTGCATATGAACGGTTAGTGTTACAATGACAAACTTGGAGAATTAAGTGCAACGATCGAACGTACCTTCTGTATAAAATGAAGCTCGATCATGAGTAGATCTCGCGTACTTGTTCCATGAGACTTGAAAGGAGCGTCGCCCATTGACCACGGATCATGTAGCCTGTTCATCCCATTAACGTCGTGCATTGAAGGCATTGACAACAGTTGTCAACAGTGAGTGCAATTGTAGTTTGTAAATGGAGTTGTTCTTACCTTTGTGAAACACGAGTGGAGAAAAAGAAGAGGGGCGCTCTTTCTTGTTCCTCCATTTTATGCACATCGTGACGGTACCCCGTTTGCTACAGTTTCTGCTGTGAATATGCACACCTGTAATAGCTACACAATTTGAATCAATAAAGGAACATATATCTTCATATTTCAATAGTGAATAGCGCTTACAAGTAAGCTACACAAAATCTTACTATGGCGAAAGGAGCGAAACTTGGTCTGTGCGCATCGCACCCATTGATATGCGACTCCGCCCCGAAGTTTGTACAACCAATATGACCCATTAATGAGTTCCTTGTCACCATGGATACTCAATAGACCTTTCATCATTGGATATCTCGTACAAAGAACCAACAATACTTTCCAAAACAATCATCATCTGTTTATACAACATGCCAACAGCTGCTACCATATTCAATCATTTAGACATCATCATTGCACTGAACTCTTGCATTTGGCTCTCATAAACTACATTACTAGTGCTACTATAATAATATGATCACAGCATGACATTGCTGCCAGTTTTCTTTTATCAATCCAATCTTCATTTTATAATACTGCTAGTTGTTTAAATGATCACCATGACCTATATCCGGTTGTATGTCAAGGAAAATGCTTGCATCGGCATTGGTAGTACTGAGAGTAAGATGCCCATTACCACCACCCAAACGATTGCCTTGTTTCATGGATGGTTCATCGATATCCAAATCCACACGATTCCAAGCATCTTGTACAATAGCCTGATTGTTTGCACTGGTGCTCACTTGAATGCTACCTGCAAAGTACGTTGTCTAATCCATAGTGAGCGATATGCTTGTTGATGATCATTCTTATTTTCATTCTCCTTACCACATGTGCAATGATGGGACCATTGCTAGTAATCAGTTCCACGTTTGGTTCTACAACATCTTCCACTTGAACGTTGATGCGATCATTGGTTGTTTGTGCTGTGATATGTGGAGCAATAGCATGATTAAGCTGTATCCAGCCGTTTGAAGTAATTACATCCAAGTCGCGTGCTTTGACAGTATCAAGATGGATTTCAGCGTTAGATGTTTCTGCTGTAATTTGAGAATCGGCTTGTAATGATCCAGAGACATGAATGGCACCATTGGTTGCTTTGAGATCAATCGTGTTTCTTGACATGATACTTCCTACTCTGATTGCACCACCAATAGCTTTCATATGGGCGTTATCACTTGTTACAATGGGACCAGCAGTATTGATTTCACCATGTTCTGTTTCCAATTCGAGTCGTTGACCGAACCATCCTCCTTGCATGCGAATCATGGCATTGATCGTTTTGATATCCAACCAATCCATACCATCCAATGCATCCACAACATCGACTACTACATTGCTACCTTCCACATGGAGCTCTTCAGAGCGTTCAGGGACCCAAATATCCATTTCGATTTCAAGACAATCATGCTGTGACATAACGGACATGGCAGGAAACCGTAGTTCCAAATCAGTATTCTCTCCTGGTTGATATTCGTATTCGAGTGCATCCAATAAAGTAGGTGAATTGGTTCGTACGCGTGTTTCAATGGATCCCTTTCGACTTCCACGATGCACATTGATTTTGCCACCGGTCACGTGCCCTTCAATGGTAACCTTCGCATTCTTTTCCAACAGGATCGATGATGGCAAATCGTCCCAAACGATACTGTGATGACCTTGACATACGGATGCTGCTGGCGAATCTCTCCATCCACCCCATGTCAATATATCGCCATATTTCAAGAATACGAGCCAAATCAGAATCCCCAAGAATAAGTATTTACACCATTTTCTCCAACATCCTGGATCATCATCATCATCATCATATCCTCTTGATCTTGGACCGAAACGAATGTGTTGTGCTGAAGGTGATGGTGATGAATGCATACTACGAGTCGATTGTTCCTGATCATTGTGTGGCCAATCACGTGGAAGATCTACATCAACATCCATGTGAGTGATAACTGAATATATAGAGAATAGTAATAATAATAAACATACGTGGATTGGACCATGAAGGAGTAGCAACGGCATCACGTGATGAATGTGCTGATGGAGGACGTGGTTGACGATCCATATAAGCTTTTGCAGGATCAAGTAAACCTGTTTGAGCAGCTACAGCTCCATAAGTTGGGTATTCTCTTGAAGAAGGTGGTGGTATCGAAGATGCTGGAGGTGCTGAAGGTGTTGCTTCTTCTGGTGGTGGATATGCATAAGCTGGAGGTGGTCCAACCATATCGCCTGGTGTTATTTCATCAGGCTTGTGTATAACGGTATCATACGCTTTGGATGATGATGGCGGTCGTGTTGGGTGGTCGGATCTGTTACTGCTATCAGGGCCAAGAGAAGAAGGTCCACCCGACGTATACTCTATCAGCGTAATTGTTAACATGAGCTTGACATTGAGATGCCGTCAATGAGTACACTTACGTGCTTGATTGTAGTAAGCTTTTGGGTTGTTGTAAGACATGGAAAGTGGTGCACTGGAAACAAGACGGGTGATATAAAGATTGCAGGAAAAAGAGATGTCGGAAATGTGAACTACCAAGAAAACTTGGCATGGTTACACGCCGTTGCCCCTGCTGCAAAAGCACAGGAGCACATTATTTACAGTGGTTCACTTTACACAATTGAAACGCCACATGATGCTGAGCAATAGTAGAGGATGGTGACGAGTATTATAGCCATAACTATCAGCATTCCCGCTATTATCGTTCCTTACAACCTCTTGTTGTTGCTTGTACTATTTCAGTCTACAATTGCGAAAACATATGACATGAAATCATGAGACATTTGAGGGATAAGAGGTATCGACCAAACAAACAAAAGGAGAAGAGATAACGAGTGAGATCAAAGTTTATATTATAAGTAGCTCTTTGTGTTTCAACTCATCTTGATGCTCTAGAATATACAATGCATGGATGAAGGAGACATTAACTAGATTAAGACTATCTATAGTAAAGCAACAACGGAGATGTCAGAGTAGGTAAGGGGGAGAGAGGGTAAATCAATACACAATATGTATCATGATCAATGCGGTTTAATAGGTTTCTGCTGGGAAAAGTCCAATCCGTAGAGGTAGGAAGCCACCATAACAATCATAGCGCCAAGAATAAATGGTATCGTAGGCTGAAAGTTGAAGAGATAAAAGCTGATGACACCAGAAACAATGATGGATAAACTTGTTGCAAATCCTTTCAGAATCGAGTCTGCAGAAATGGATAATTTTAGCTTTCATATTGCATAACATGATCCAATACATACCAGCATATTTAACCACAATAGCCACTAGCAATCCACCTAATGCTTGATTTGCCACCACTACCCAAGTCAACCAGTCATAGCCTTGTAACATGCCTCCCTGTCGTAAAGGTTCCATATCATACATCAACATGCCCAACAGCGAAAAGAATGCACCAGAGATACCCAGTTGAATATTGCGAACCCACATGGACGTTTCGGATGTCTTGAGGATCTTTTCAAAGTAACAACCAGCAAATCCAGAAGAGACACAACTTGTCACCACTGCCAATAATCCAATCCAAGGACTTTGTACAGCACCATCAGCCAGTGGGGGTGGAGCTGAGGAGACACTCTGAGATTGTACCATAGTAACGCCAATCATGAGCAATACAAGAGCTAACCATTTGCCCTGGTTCAGTGAACGACCCAACAAGACGATTGAAAAGATGGCTGTGGATAAAATCTTCATTTGATAGGTGACTTGAAAGGTGGCTGCTTCGAGATTACTGAGTGCTACATACAACAAGTTGTTTTGCAATGCATATAAACTGGATGGAATAAGCATCAGTGCCGTATCACGCGGTTTGCCGAGGATCTCTCGTCGCACCATGACAACAAACTTGTGCCAATAGCCTTGTTCATGATACATGACAGCTAAACAAGCTGCAATTTTAAGTAACTCTGCAAGGAAAACGGCACTCGACGCAATATACAAAGGCTGGCCGGGCTTTTGTACGATTCTTGAATACCGCATCATGAGAACAAGTGTGCTGTTTTGAACCACCAACACAATTAACGACAATTGCTTCCGTGTCATGCCAAAGATCAAGGATTCTGATGCTATTGATGATGTCAATCCAACGCTGTGTTTCCGTTTTTTATCACTGTTACTTTACGTTTTACCCTGTCATTGTTGTGTGCTGTCGGCAGAAGCTCCCTCTTTGTAAACGTCCGCTGGGTATAATAGGCGGACATGCTTGGATGTCTTTAGGAAAAGTGGGTGGTGCTATTGCTTCAGTGGAGAAAGGAAGAGAGGGGAGAGAGAGAGAGAGAGATTGAAAACAGACCACTTGTGAAAAAGCTCATTCAACAATATCTTTGACTCCGAGCTTACTTTTGGGTTGCACTACTACACTCACTTTCAGGAACCATTAATAACTCTTCATATCCATCACTACTATTCATATATGAATATTACACTTATTCAATTTAATGATACATTACATGATTCATTTAACCAACATCCTTGATTAACCTTTTCTTGATCTGGCATCTTTGTCTTTTTCCTTCCGCGGCTTGTTGATTCCAAAATAGGTTTCCGTAGCGTCCTGCCGATCGTTTGTGCAACTCATGTTTCATATGCATTGGTAACCTTACTTTTTGTTGCTACTTGACCTGCTCATGCTTGGCACCCATCATTCTTATATAACTCATAATAGGCACGATGGTATCAAGGAAGATTCTCTAGGTGCGTTATAGCAAGTGATTCAACTACAACTCAATCTAGCTAGTATTTATAGTAACAATCAAATGATGCTGCAATAACAACTATCATCATTGAATGCAAGAAGATCAGTTTCAACTTATTCACTACATGTTGATACCTTTGTCATGTGACAGATCGACATGATTTATGCAAGTTGACATTATGTGACGACCCACCATACAGTTGCTTGGCAAACAGGTCATCTCATGGGATAACACGATAATAGCACTACAGTTGTGCGTGTAACGTTGACAACTGCTTATTGATATTCGTTCATTATGTGAGCTTCTTGGCATTCAATACCTTGAGGTACCTATTCGTATAGCTCAAGCTCAAACTCTACCAACTCATGGTTATACTTTAAATAAACTTGGAAGCATAACACCACATAGTATGGCATTGCTATTACAGTAGCTTACTGACAAAGCTATGAATTCTGAGTCATGAGACATGGGTGCATCATCCAGTATCTGTGCCAGCGAAAAAGCATGACCGATTCTTCATCCATGACTGACAGGATACCTCCAAATCCCTGTATCACACGTGTCAAATCTCATACTTTGATGGTATCGTATTGTACTTTGCATACATTCATCATTCTTGCTCTCACAAGGGCATCACACTTCATTTAGCAGCGTTTTAGATTAAAGTGATATTGCTAGTTGTGCAAACACTTTATTAGGTAAGAACCGAAAAATGGTCGGGGAGTCATTTTCATAAGGATCTCGGGAGCACAGGCCATGTTGCACTTCCTATACAATCCACCTTATATGACGATGTATGGAATTAATGATTACTTAAAATCTCTACTAGCAACGGTGTTGGTATCATTGTCAGGAGCAAGAATGACTAATCCTTGAAGAGCATCTAATAGAAAGTCATGATTGTTCCAAATAGAAATGTTCAAACTGCTTAAATGAACCATGGTGTATACTAATCAATTGATGTCTTCATTAACATGCAAGGTAGATTAAGAACGTTGTATGATGTGCCATGTCGAATTTTGAATATGGGATACGATACATTTGGTTTCTTTTATTACTAGGATGCAGGTATATTGTGTATGATGTAGGGTAGGAGGAATTATCAGTAAACTACTTCCATATCTGCCATTCCAGATTGTCGAGCATCTTCTCTGAACTGTTTCTTTCGTCTTTGTTTCTCCAAACGCATTGCTTCTGCCTGATGTTCCGCATACCGTGTTAATAAATAACCAAGACCAGCAATGCTTAATGCAGCCACTGCCACACCCGCTATGATAACATAAATGAGTCATTGGCAAGATCATCATGCATCATCAACACTTACTCATTCCTTTCCAGATAGTTTCCCATCTCACAGCTTCAATTCCAGTGCGTACATCACCCAAGGATACTGTAAGCTTATTGTTCATTTCTTGGATCTTCATCTCGATGGTCTTTAGCTCCTCACGTCCTTCATTTTTCCGGTTGTTGAGATCCAATGTGATTTCATTCTTCATGAGCGCAACATCTTCTCGTAATTTTTGGCCAATCGATTCCACATCCCTTGTTACAGCAGCCATTTCTGCTTGAAGCATATGGGTATCATTTCTCCTCATGGTTTGTACTTCAGTGCGCATTTCTGACAATCCAGCTTTGAATAGATACGTTTCCTAGGGTACCATCATTCAGTATACCCGATGATTTCATCCCATGATAGCATCTTACATTATCGAGATCTGAGCGTAGTAAGAGTCGTTGTCGGATAAATGCTGAACTACAATGAGAATAGGAGATCAGTTATCTCATTGGATAAACATGGCTCATTGTGTTTACCTCTCCCTTAGCTTAAATTTGATGCCTTTCATAACAACTTCAGCTTGGGACCGTGTGAAACCTTGTCTCTCCAACGCTTGTAATAATTGATATGTATCAAAGTGATGTGTGGGTGGTAAGGGTGTTTCGTTTATGCCTTCATAAGAGCTGCTGTTACGAAATGACGAATGAGAATAAGGCTCTTCAACTTGAGAATCGTTGGGTGTTGTCGGAACAGGGACTGGTAAAGCCAATTCGTCATTCTTGTGTGGTTGAGTGGGTCGTGTTGGAAATGGAGAGGGAAATGGTCGAGATGTTTCGTCAGTGCCAATACATTGCTTTCGTATACTTTTAGCAATCAGTGGTCTGTGTGTTCGTCGTGCTGTTGCTGTCGATATCCTTGCAAACATGTGGATGTGGAAGAAAGAGTCGTACCACCCACTCCCGCCACTACCAAATTTCCCGCCATGGTGCATTCAAATCCACCCATTTGACTCTACATCATCATCCATGCAATCATCTCATCTTCATTGACCATGATACCTTTATGAATTTCCATGATAGGCATCACTCCATCAATAAAAGGATACTTCCATACCAAATGCCACTTTCCGTATTGTTCCGTTGTTGTCACGTGCATTATAGTGTGACAATACAATTCTGTGGTGCACAACCATGTAAGATTCCTCAACACGTGATCACAATAAGCTCATAAACACATTATGAAGGAAGGATATATGAAAAGGTGTACGCTCATACATAATAACAAAGCACGTTGCTTCGTTATTGTCGAGCATGATTAAAAAAGTCTTTTTCTTTGTTGACTTCCCTTGCTGACCGGGTCATTATTGGCATATTGGTCATTGTGAACTTTCATTGTAGCTGACCCTATGGAGCAGCAATTTCACAAGCATGACTTTTCTCTCTCAACCATTTTCTGATGTGCGTCTTCCCTTCCATTTCTCTTGTCATTTCGCATCTCCTATACTACTATGCTTGTAATTATGTACTCTAGTGTTGCATTATAATAAAGGTGTTTATTGTGACAATGGATGAATGATTGCACTATATTGCGTGTGGTGTCCATGTACCGAAAAAGGCACACGTTGTTAACGACACCCAAATGCAAAGTGTAAGGACCACTCAAACCCATATCAACAAAGACATTAAGCAATATAACGGTCTCACTGTATTATCTAAGCAGATCACAATGCGCATGAATCAAGTGGTTAATCCGTGTCGATGAAGAACACAAATATAGCAGCATCTCTTGAATCTGAGTGAAATCTTGTGCTACCTATGTAATATGGTACGCCACATTATTATGCAATCATCCATGAATGAGAGTTGTTACTTTGATCGAAAATGAGTCAATGGCGTCGTTTATAAAAGGTCAGAATACAATGAGTTGTTATTACATCTGATCAAAGACATGGTGAATTGCCATAGCAAAATGAAGAGCGCATTGTCACACTTTTTGAATCCCCGCCCCAAAATACTACCAAGCATAACAGTGCAGCATAAACGTTGCAAGTAAACAAGCAGCGACCATCACGGATAAGCTGCCAGTGTAAGGTGGCAAGGATATCTTATCAGCTGCCGCGAGCTTAAACACTGTGGTGAAGAAACTCTTGTGATATAAATGTAGATCCACCAGATAGTCCGTTTCCAATTACAGCAGAAATGTCTTTTGTAATGCTACCTATGCCCTATCAGGCTTGATTTTTATGACACAGATCCCTTTTACATTGGGATCATTAGCTCAGTGTCATTATCAAATAGTCCCCAACAAACCAACAAATGGGACAAGACATAATACAGGAATGAAGGATTCCTGGATTGATAGATAAATCACTTTTTAGCTGGATTAATTGACATGAGTGATGATAATCCCACGCTTCCCAATTAAGACTGATGAGAAGTGTCACACAATAACTCAAGGTGCATGGCAAATGTGCATCACTTGCCAGTTCCATTGGAAAGCGAATGACACAGAGCGTAAAATGATTTATATTACATCAGCAACAACAATGAATATAGACCATTGTACAATTTCATTCATCAAGGAGCGGAGGATATATTTATATACGGGGAATTAATATGATCATGGTGGGGTTGATATAGAGCACATAGCAAGGAAAAGGGAGAGAGAGAGAGAGGAGAAAAGAGAAATGCAGGTAGAGCGTAAAATGCTCACACATACACACATACACATCACATTTGTGCGTGATTTCAGGATGCTGTTTCACCAAATATTCATCTCCCCCACTTGAACTGTCATGTGAAAACGTCGGTTTTCTGGGAGCGGCAAACATCAGCTACTGCTATCTCTCAGGTACCTTTGCTGCTTCTTTTTAGTCCTCTTTTCTTTATCTTTTTTCTTCTTCTTCACTTTGCATATTCCTTCTCCACCTCTACCAACTTGATATGGATACTCTGACACAGATCGCCCTTAATCCAAAGTACCATGATGCTCTTACAATCCTCAAGGGCTTTCGCAATGGCATTGTCTATGGCGCAAGAATCCGATTTCCCCACGCATTGGTGATGGCTTTCTTATTCAAATCCGGATCGTAAGTTCAAGGATCGTTGTGTGTATGTGTGTGTATATGAATAAGGGAAATTGATTGGAGGATTGGTTGTTATGCATGTAGTATCCAAGACAAGTTTCGATATATCTTCAGAGCCACCAAGCAACATGCCAAGAACTTGGGTACATTTGCCACCATCTACAAAGCTGCCATGTTTGCATTGAAACGATTGAATGGTAATAAGGAAGCGGATATTCATCCATTCCTTGCTGGTCTTCTTGGTGGTTGGTATGTGTTTGGTGAAAACAATAGTATCAATCAACAGGTATGTAAACATTGCATCATAGAAAGAGACGGTTACTTATTGTGTGTTTGTAGATTGTATTGTATATCTTTGCACGTGTAGTGTTAGCAACCGTCAAGATCCCCGTCAAGCGGCAAATTATTGATGCGCCACAACACACATACCCAGTCTTTGCTGCAGTATGCTGGGGATTGGTCATGTATCTATTCAAGCACGATGCTGATACCCTGCAGCCTTCGTTGCGTTCTTCCATGCAATATATCTACAAGGATTCGGACTCCTGGAATTCACTTCGTACTTTAATATGGCACAACAAATAGACACTATGATTCCTCTTCCTCTAATTCCTCTTCCTCTTGTCCGTTATTATTCAACCTTCAGCATACTTAGATAGAGATCTGACACGCTCGCTCCCTGCTTTTGTGTATATCTTTGTTGTTTATTCAAGTACATTTCCTTATCTCGATCATATCACTACACCGATTCAAATGAATTCTGGCCTTATCTCTAAAACATCAAGAATCATATTGATGGGAAAGTAATTGAAGTTGAGCAACATGCATATCATTGTCGTCAAATCACATACGGATGAGGAATTCTGTTGTAAACAAGCAGGACGTGTTTATAACCTGCGGAAGCAACAAATATGTGATTTCTATATGGAAAAAAATACCATGGGACTAGAGTTGATAGGATCGAATGTTGCATATTCTCATTATACAATCAACATGATGGAACAGTATAAATGACAAGGGAGAAGAAATTCATCTTTATATAAAAACGGTGGATAGGAAAAAAAGGGTGGTAGATCATCAACTAATTTAGTGTGATGCAGCAAGGCTCATTGAATACTGAAATGGAAAAGACCAAGTACAACCGCGTCCAAAAAGAAACAAGAACATGCCTGGATGAAGCATAATAGTTTACAGATGCATTGGGTAATGTAGACGTATCCGATGCATCAACAACAACAACAACAACAACAAGGATTATGAAAGGGGTCTGCTTGCAGTTGGTTGGGATGATGACTTTATGTTTATATATCATGTTGAATTTGTGTACCATAGAAATGGATTCGAAGCACGCGTGTGCATGTGTGTGTATATGTGGAACGAACAAAAACCAATATAACGACAACGGGAGAAACAATCACACCATGTGCTCAACGCGCTTTACGCAGCAACTTGTAACTATGACTCTATTCATATATTGAAGCGCGTGCATCTGTCAAGGATATCTCTCAATAGTAGCTTATCGTCATCTTTATGAAAATGATAGCAAGGATATTATACACAATACAATAATGCTTTACACCAACCACCTTTTATATGTCCGCAACACTTTTGGGTTTGGGTGCACTTGTCTCTTTGGGTTGCACTTTCTCTCTCTCTCTCTCTCTCTCATTCTTTTTTTTCTTCTCTTTTACTCCTCCTACTCCTCCCTTCTTCTCCCTCATCTCGTGTCTTTTCCTTCGTAACGTGTACTATGGGTTCTCCAGACTTGCTCCAGCTGGTCACCTCGATCCATTGTCCTGTACACATCAAGGACTACGCTGGGAAGAAAGTTGCCATCGATGGCAATGCATGGTTACTTGAATGCCTGACAGCCAATGCAGTCGATTGGGCAACAAACGACGACTATGGCAATGGGTGTGTACAATGGGTTGACGACGAGTCAATGGCAACCTAGGGGGAGGAAAGAATAAAAAAAAACTGACACAGTGAACGATTGGTTGGGTTTCCTAGATGCGTCGACATGTTCCTTGAAAAGGTGGATATGCTTTGCTCACACCAGGTGACACCCATCATTGTGTTCCAAGGGAGTGTGTTGCCATGCAATGAAAAGGCAGAGCAAGATCGAAGGCGGTAAATACTTGTATAACATCAAATGATGCTTGTATTAACATGGCTTGTTTATATAGACAATGTGAACAAGAGAAAGCACAAGGCTTGAAATACTTGGACCAACAAAAACGTGAACAAGCCGTGAAACATCTGCAAAAGGCAGTGCATGTAACATGGGAAATGATTCAACGAGTAATCAAGGTACACACAAACACTGATAGATATCTTTATGCTCGTTTGCTCATTTTCTATTCCTAGCATCTGGACAAGAAAAAGATCAAGCACATCGTGGCACCTTATGAAGTGGATGCACAACTTGCTCATCTCGCACAACGTACATTTATCGATGCTATCATCATTGATGTTCACTCTTCGGATCTTGTTTCTTTCGGCTGCCATACGACCCTTTTATTTGATATCCATAGCAACAATCACCATGCAACAGCACTTGATACTGCACGTTTCGGCAAAGCTAAAGAACTTAATCTCAAGGGATGGTCATCAAATGATATTCGTCATTTGTGCCTCCTTTCCGGGGTGCAGTATACTTTGCCACCACTTGCCGATATCGATCTTAAAGCCGCGTATACCCTGTTAACCAAACACAACCTTGATATGGACGCAGTATGTTTCCTTACTCCTTTGACGCTTACTTTTCCTGACACTCGTTTTAGGTGTTTAAACACTTGGATGATACAAAGTACGAAAACGCTTTTAAGAAACTCGAATCAGAACGTTTCACTCAGCAAGTGCGCGATCCCAAATCGAAACGTATCCAAGCTTTCAGTGATAAAAACAACACAACAACGACAACGACCCAATCTACCCAAACGCGGGCCGGTTTGGGAAATAAGACCAACACTACAACTTGTACACAATCCAGATTATCTTCACCCATTGCAAAGAGTGATATAAAGAACAAAAAAGACCCATCGGCCAAAAAGAGCATTGACCATCTTTTTTCAGCCGACAACAAGGAGAATCTTCCTGTAAGCAAAAAGTGCAATTTAAGTACCCCGTGTTTTCCCCCCACTTACATGGAATTATCTTTATTAGCCATGGCTACAACGTCTCAATGATACTCGAGAGGGACCACTGGATCGACCACAACCACCTCAACCTGTCGTTACCAAGCATGCCTTATCCACCACCATGAACAACAAAAAGTTATCGTCACAAAAGCAATCCACCACACCTCCACCATCCTCTCCCATCATAACAACAACTGCACCTTCATCGCCTGTATCAATTTGTCCTACACCAAAAGCATCTCGCAGCCTGGAAATCAAAAAACGCAAGAGCGTGGATGATGAAAATCATGTACCCATTCCAAAGAAACGTGGTCATTCATCTTTGAAAATGCCTTCGACAACAACTACTACATCATCTGTTCGACGATTTGGTCTTTCAGATAATACCAATCAGCGTGTCCATCGCTCGCCACCGGTATGATTTCTTCTTTTTGATCTTGTTATGATATTCCCTTCACACACATCTCTTGCTACTCGAAAAAAAAGTGAAAACAATTCAAAAAACAACATAACACGCATACTTTTATAAGATGTTTCTTTTCTTTCCCTCGCCCCATCACACTCTCACACACACATCACATATATTATACATATGCTTCTGCTTCGTTTTCTTCTTCTCTTGCCCTGAAAATAAATTCTGTAATGACCATGCTGTACAAACTATTCAAATCATGCATTTGTCTCTTAAGTTGATAAACGTAACGTTATGTATATTTCAACATGCAATGATATCAATTATTATTTCTTGTCCTTGGCCTTGAGTTGTTCAACGAAAGCAATGTATTCCTTCTCAGCATCTTCTTGGCTCTTGCCTAGATAATATTCATTATGAACATTTGCACGGATCACTCCCCCCTCTCTTCTTCATGTATCTTTTTTTCCCACGTTGTATCCAAGTGAACTCATTCAATAAACCTACCCTTGAGCTCATTCCAGGCATCCCACTTGGCCTTGCCCTTGAAGTCAAAACCACCAGGACGGTCTAAGCACATTCAATGTTGAGCATGATTCAATCCATGTAACCAATATCATCACTTACCAGTGTTGACATCACCAACGGTAGCTTGCTTGAACAAAGCGTAAAGGGTCAAGAGTTCCTTATCGCTAGGCTTGTTTGTGAGGTCTTTGACTTCCTTGGCAGCAGTTTCGAATTCCTGCATCCGTCCATTGTCAATGGCATTGCATCATGAGGTGTTTCGAGATGATGAATAGAAAGCAAATACTTACAGCAGAGGGCATGTTTGATAAAGTAAAGGAATAGTAAAGAAAAGAAGAAAAACACGAGTGAGAGCGCGCGCACTTTATCTACGCTTTGGAGTGTGAGAGGAGATTCGGACCAGGTCACACAAAAAAACAACACACGCCAGTAAAATGACCCAATATCCCTGCTCAGTACTTGTTGGGTGATGTTGTGTTATCCAATAATGGACCATGTACGGCATGACATGCGGTATTTGCTCATTATTTCCATGGTAGCACTGGGCGCATTACAATTTTCATATGATTCTTTGTTCTTTTTCTGGGTGGTAAAAAGATAAATCACAACGTGCTCATCAAGCGCCGCTTGGATCTCTTTTTCCTTACATTCACCTGTCTCTTATAAAAAGTTCTGGGTGTTAAGAATGTCATGGCAACATCCTAGCATACTCTTATGCGCCTATCATTCTATACATTATTATCCTCCTCCTTTCCTTCTTGATTAGCAAGTCGACTTGTACAAGCCCAAGTGATGAACAAGAAATAAACAAGATGATGTTGGCAAGCTATAAACTGCCATCGTGAATATAAATGAGTGAAATGGAATAAAGAAATCAAACGGATGTTTCAAGATAAGGATCTGCTTTTATAGTGCAAGGGTCAAAAACTGTGGGGTAGAAATGCTTCACGTGCGAATGGTTCTTTTTGTATCTTTCGTGCTTACTTGATCCCCACTACGACATAATTATGACAGCTAGTATTGCTTGCTTTGTTTATCTTTCTTTCTTTTCCCTCTTTTACCCATACTGTAAACATGCACATTGAACCATTTGAAGTACCATCATTTTCTCCTGAACAGCTGTCACTGCTCAAGGATAAACTCAGCAAAACGACCTATCCAAATGAATTGCAAGAGGATGTGGGATGGGATTATGGTGCACCTACTTGGGCTGTTGAACCTGTTGCCAAGGCATGGCTTGAAGATTATGATTGGGAAGTAGCACGATCCAAAATGAATCGCTGGCATCATTATCATGGCACTCTGCAAGGCTTGAAAATTCATTTTATCCACGAACGATCATCCGACCCAAATGCCATTCCTATTCTTCTCTTGCATGGTTGGCCATCCACGTTTTATGAATTTCATAATGTGATTGATGATTTACGTGATGGTGCCTATGATGGCCAAGTAAGTATGGGATCCACCTATAACCAATAGGTATTCATATTGGATCATTTGACAGGCCTTCCACGTTATTGTACCCAGTCTTCCTGGTTTTGGATTTTCGGATCCACCCAAAGAGCGGGGTTTTGGTGTAGTCAAGAATGCAGCATTGTTGAATGAACTCATGGTGGAACTTGGATACAGCAACTATTGTATGTATCATTGTCATCAGCACCTCTCATTGTACTAACATGCATGATTGATTAGTATTGCAAGGTGGTGATTGGGGTGCCATTATTGGCAAGTACATGGCTACTCACTATAAGCAAAACTGCAAGGCATTCCATACTGGTCTTCCTTTTTGCTTACCACCACTCCCAACTCCACGTAACCTTTTATTCCATCCATTCAAGATTGTAAAGTTCTTCACCAGTGTACTTGTTGGCTTTGATCGTGTTTACGGAAAAGGAAAGACCGTTCTTAATGGTGCTACCTTTGCCAATGCTGAATGGTATTACGGATGTGGTTATCGTGCTATTCAAGGCACTCGCCCTTACACACTTGCATATGGATTGACAGATAGTCCTTTAGGACTTATGGGTAGGTAACATGTCACGTGAATGGGTGCACGTTTAAATAACAATGCATTGATTGGTACCCTTATATATAGCGTGGATGCTTGAAAAGTACCATGAATGGACATACCATCCTGCGGAAAAGCAGGATATCGAAGCATTGCCTTCCACTATTTCAACACATGATTTCTTGACCCAAGTCTCCATTTATTACTTGACCAATACCATGTCATCCTCCATTCGCATTTATTACGAATGTCTTCATCAACATGAGATGTTCAAAGTGGTCTTGCCTCGAGTTGAAGTACCTGTTGCCGTCTCGGCGTTTGCTCACGACATATCCAAGGTAGGGATGATAATGCATGCATGATATTCTTGTTTGTTCCCCTTTTTGGATTATCACCGGATGCTAAGAAAAGCCATTTTCTTGTAGCTGCCACAAGATTGGCTTGAAGCTGCCACCAACCTACATCAGTTTTCCGAATATGAATCGGTAAGTGCATACATGTGTGTGTATGTGTATGTGTAACAAGATGTATATTATTGCTGACACATATGGTAACAAACATCATAGGGTGGACATTTTCCAGCCATGGAAGAAGGTGAACAGCTGACCAAGGATATCCAGCGTTTTGGAAAGTTACTTCGTAAAAAGAGCATTCTTTGATATCGTGCCCCCACCCCCCCTGTCGCCTTTTCCATCACTTGAACCCCTGATATGCATATCCTTTTCTGTAATTTTCGTTGGGCCAATACAATCAACCCACGCATGTCTTATCAGCAGCACGGCACTTGTAGAACAAATCCCGATCTGCAATAAAAAAAATGCGCTATTTAAGCTTTCTGCAAGTCTGGGGTTGCTTTATGGTCATTTATGCAGCACCATTCCATTACAAAAGATAATCATATTGCTCTCCTTATATATGCATGCACCGCTGCAGCAGTAGGTTTTAAATTGCAAGAAATTCGACACTTGTCCAAATCCCCATAATTGGAGGGATCCGTGGTAACAGTGCACACATAAATGGACAAACAACTGCGCCTCACACACCATGGTGTGAAAGGCAAAAAAGAAAAAAAGCTTTGGATTGAATTATACAAAATCGACATACATACAATGTTTTAAGAGTGATGCAAGAAAGGGAATGAGAGAGATGATGCAAGGGACAAAAACACGGAGATCAGAGTATTCGACGGAGAACAAGGGGTGGAATTTGAAAAGAGGTATAGGGTGATGGATGCCAACATGGATGCAAAAAGATATACTACGGATGCACTAGGGTATGAATATGTAAAGGAAAAACAAGAGATATATGTCAAGAACACAACTTGAGCTCAGCTGCGATTTCATCCTTGGAATAACCTGTCTGGACCAAATGTTTGACAAGATCAGCTCTTGCACGGACCCGCCGCGTTTTTTCTTGTTCTTGTGCTAGCACCATTGCCTCGTGATGATGTCGTCGCTTCACACCATAGTGATGATAATAATACGGATATGCTTTTCCGGATGATGATGACTCATGATGATGATGTTGTTGGATGGGATGGCGTGTTGTTGTAGGTGGTGAACTCGGCACATATTCGGGAGAAGAAACAGTGGTTGTTTTCTCATTACCAGCAATAGCAGTCGATACAATAAATGCTCGAGTACATTTTGAAAGTGGAATGACTCGTGCAGTTGTTGCTTTGGCATTAGTTGATGTTGCTTGTGCAGTTGCAGCTGCAAATGTTGCCGTTGCAACAGCTTGTTGCTGCTGTTCATCGTCAATGTTGGTGGTGGGTTGATAAGGAAGCATTGAAGAAAGACTAGGAAGCTGTTGTCGTTTTCCTTGATAATGACGCTGATCTAATGATTGTTGCTGTGAATCCTTTTTGTACTGTTGTTCTTTGTCATCATTGTGGATAATGGATTTGATGGACATGGGCCATCCAACAATGTTGTTGTTATCATGCGTGGTCATGGTAGTCATAGTGGATCTGCTTGAAACACTACCAGCAATAGTGGTTGTTGTTGTGGTTGTTACTGTGGTGGTGGTACCAAAAGCACCATGTAACTCGTCCCAGTATGGAAAACGTCTCAAGACCTCTTCTATGTAGAACAATGTACCCAAAAACATCAGTCGGCACAACCTAGAACTCAATTTTCGACCGAAGCACATACACATGGACAATACCAACTTACTTTTCACATCAATTTCTTGAGCACCTGCTTTACGCCACTGCATACCGATCACGTCGTACCATTCTCTTGCTGTTCTATAGTTGCTTTGCAAGGTCGAAATCTTGCTAGCAACATCTTTGGCAAGACGATGATGAATACCAGCTTGTTGCATTTGATCGAGAATTTCTTGCAGTAACATCTTTTTGGGAAGGCGATTATCACTATCATCTCGCCACTTGGTCGCATAGTTGGCTGATAACCATTGGACAACAATTTGCATAGAGCTTGGTCCTCCATTGACTCCATCCTTGAGCCAGCTCTTATATGGCTTCTTGACGTTTTTGCGTGGTGAAGGTGATGAGTATGTTGCTGCAGCTGCAGCAGTGGATGCGGATGCTGTGGGTGCCATTGTAGCGATAACGTCGATAATATTGACTCGAAAGAATATCTGAAAAGCAAGAAAAGAAAGAGAGAAATACAAGAAGGAAAGCAATTAAAAGTTGTGAGAGAGAGCAATAAAAAAAGGAGGATTGGGCGCAATAAGACATAGTGTACAGAAAAAGGGAATGCATTTGTGCTGTGACCCAAATGCAACACCAATGGAGCACATGAGAGCAGCTTTTTTTTTCTGGATGCATATAATTCCCCTCTTTTCACACACTGACTTTCGCACGTTTCCCCAGAACAACCCACTTTATTTCTTTTTGTGAATGCTAGTACTATGACCACGATTTACAAAAGCTAGGACAGGGTTGTAAGTAGATATGCGTGGTAGTATAAGACAAAGGTCACGTTATATTGTCAAGAAGATATAGCCAAGTGTTTGACAAATAATGTACAAGGTCTAGGCCATCCGTGGCACATCCATGGTGATTGGAGCCCCTGATCAACCCCTTTGTCTTTCCGCAGAGTTATCCGGTAGCAGCAGCACGCACTTTAGAAAAGAAGTTGTCAAACATCCAAACTAGGAAATGCAAGCGGAATTCAATATTATGAGTGAGATTAGTGTGTATTGTCAGCTTACTGTTGTGCTGCTTTCAATCACTTGTGTCGAACCCCGCCCTACCCAGCAACACAAAAAAACTCTTCAATTTTCTTTTCCATTCTTCTTCTCTCTCATTTGTTTCCTTTGATGCCTACCACCACACACGCTAGTCCATCATCCAACAGCAGTAATAGTGCCAGTAGTGTACCTTTGCCACCACCATCAGCTCTCTTTGGATCATCTCTACTTGAACCACCACCTGTGTTTCCACCACGTCGCAACAGTATCTTTGAACATCAGCAGCAACAGCACTCGGAAACTGTCAACCGACCTTTGTACATCCTACCGCCACCTGCTGGTTATCCACCTCATCCTCACCCAACATATGTTTATCATCCTCCACCTCCACCATTTCCTATTCACTATCAGCATCATCCCGATTCCCCAGTAACAACACCACCACCATCATCATCCACACCTGTACACTATTATTATCCACCATCTATTCATACCATCAAGCGAGAAGAACCATTGTTGGACAAGAATGCTGTAACACCACCATCGCCCACAAGCACACATAATCAACATCCTACTCCAAAGAAACGAAGAAAGACCAACAAAAAAGCACAAGGTGGATTTGATGAACAAGAAGCTGTGAATGCTGCTGCTGCTACACTTGCATCATTTGCATCTGCACGTCAACAACATACGCCACCATTAACTGCTGAAGATGAGATGTGTTGTGGTGGTGATAAAGAATGTGCTGGACAAGGGTATCTGGCATGTGATCAATGTCAAACGAGCTTCCAACATGCAAAGTGCCTGCAACGTCATCGATGGGAACATACGGATGGATGGCAAGAAATTCAACATCAGTTTGGTATGTCGAAAGGTCAGCAGGTCCAACTTATGGAGGTAAGGCAACAAGCAAAGTGGAGTGTTGTCAATGTGTGTGTATTTAAACCATTCCTGTTATAGGCTGCTCAAATTCTAATGGATATAGCTCGCTGCGGAATGCGTGTTAGCATGGTATGAAAGAAACGATCTCTCTTTCTAACTTGCACCTATTAATATACATCCTTCATCATCATCACATCATCATTTGTCCTACATGTAAAACAACAATTGTTTTTTTTTGTAAATGTTTACTTCATAACCCTTCTCTCCCTTCATACATCCCTCTTGATTCGCCCCATTGTACATTTTTATTTTGGAAAACACATAAAAAACGCTCTTACACACTGTCACACCTAATCTATCGTTGCCACGTGGTGTTCATTCGAGACCGCCATAATGGATGCTTTATTGGATTATGTAAACGTTTCTTGATGAATCGAATCCGTATAGTAGTATATCAATATCGATGCTGTAATAAAAAGAACAAATGATTCTTGTAAGGAGGATGGTTTCTAGCAGCACACAATCTAATACAAGATCAGGCTACATCATACCTGTAGGTCCTGCAACATATCCTGGAACTAGATTCCCAAAGGCGTGTGTATGTGTGTATGAGTCATTCCATTTCCTTATTTGCCCAAATCCTTATTTACCTTTGACGTTGCTGATTCTGCTAAATCACGCACAGCACCCAAATCAGCTGATGCCTGACCAACAAATTTGCGTGCCATATCCACTGCTTGATCTTGCAATGCATCCCAATCATTTCCATAAGCTGCACTATCCGAGGGTGATTGTGGTTCTTCACGGCCAAAATATTGATCCGAAGAGATGGCCCGTGCACTTGTAAATTGTGAAAGACGGCCTGCTTGCTCAGCTGAAATAGCAGGATCGTATTCGTTTCTTCCGAAAAACTGATCGGATGAAATTGCCTTTGCGTTGCCAAATTTATCCCTGGCCGATTGAGTAGGTAAATCATCATCGTTATCGTGATAAGCTCGAGTAGAAGAGAATGACGACATGGATGGATGATGGCTGCTGTTGCCACCACTGTTGCTCATACTCATACGTGTCATACCAAAACCAAGTTTTTCCATAGCATCCTCTTTTTCTTGTTCCTTGTTACTTGTTGCCATGTCATCTTGATATGCTAAACGTGACGAGAATCCACTCTTTGTTGGTGTGGCTGATGTAGATGTTGTTTCCTCAGGCTCTGGCTCATCACTGTATCCCAATTTGGCTTTACGTTCACTTTCTTCCTTTGCACGTGCCTCTGCTTCTTCGAAATTGAAATTCACAGGTGCTTTTTTAATACCAAGTTTGCCACTCTTGGCTCCTAATCGTCCTCGATTTGTGCGCATGGTTGTGCGAATAGTAGGAGTAGCATTAGGTGCTCGTGGTGTGGTGGTGCGTGCTGGAGATGATGGTGGTGGCGATGATGTTTGCTTGGCAGTTTCAGCCTTTTTAATCTCTGGTTCAGGTGTTGTTTTGTTGTCAGGTGTTGCATCGTTATTGGTTGCCATGGCAGCAGTAGTAGCAACTGGTGGTGGAGGAGATGATGGTGATGATGGAGTATCAGCATTATTACTTGCAACAGGTGTGTCAGGTGTTTGATCGGTAGTGTCATTGATGTCAATCACCACAGTATTTGGATGACTATTCAGAATAAGCATGTTAGCACATCCTCTTCAACATGGACAATAACAAGACTTACGCAATGGCATCATCAGCAGCACGTTTCTCCAATAATTTCTTGTATTGTTGACCAGCTCTACTCGTATATTTGGCCTTTGCATCTTTGGTTGATCCCGTTGTCATGTTTCTGGAAAAGTATTCAGTGGCAGCTTGGTTGCCACCCACTGCCATTTGTCGTAGTTGATCCCAAGTCCATGAATCGAGTACTGTCGATCTATATTTGCAGGAACAAAGATAAGAAAATCCATGCACTATATCATCTACGCGCCCAGTTCTTTTGATATCCATACCTGACAAAGCTAATGTGCACACCCATGTTCCGATGCGTAGATGAACAATCGGTACAAAGATAAACACCAAAGGATACAGATGACCATGCTGGATTCTTGGTGTTGCAGTCAAAGCACACCTATTCCATGGCAAATGTCTAAGTCGCAGTTTCCTTGACAACCACGTTAATTGACACAATACCTTGTTGTAGCGATTCTGTTTAAGCTTTTTAAAGACGAGTTGAATTTGTTCCTTGGTTGGCTCTGGCATAGTGGAAGGGAAAAAAGAGAGGGAAAAAGGAAAGGGTGAGAGAATTGTCGTGGTCGCGCGCTCAAATGCCCCCAGCCCAAATTACATGCCACGTTTTTCGGCGGATCTTCCGATATGTGCAACATATCCATACATTTGCATCTTTGTATAATAGCATTCCATTGTTGACACACTTGCAGTCAAATATGATACTCAATTAGCTTTAAATTCATATGACCGGTATCACTGTGCTAGCATGAAAATAAAGTAACAAATTGCACCATTGAGTTGTTGCTGTAGTGTGATGGTTGTATGATGAATAATTGAGCATAATAAAAAGATAATCACATAGGGCATGATATGTGTGTATTTATACAATTGAATCAGCGTGCCATATTACACCAGATATATAATGTACTTCAGGCACAACGATGATATCTCATGGATACTCCACTATATGTACCATGCAGCGTGTTCATTGTAATACCATAAACGACACCATTACAACATTAATTATCATATCCTTTTCTCTCTTTCAACGCAACGTGGCTGTTCAACTAGTATTATAATAGCCAGGTTGCAGCAGAAGGAGCGGGACAAGGGTGCATTACTCTATCGAACAAAGAACGCAGAGACTTGCAACGAAACAATGTGAAATGAACACATTGGAGCAAATAATCTAACACTCGAACAAATTATTAAAGAGATATGAAAACGACAATTAAAGCTTGTATGTGTAATGAAGAAAGACAAAATTGATGAGAGTGACAATAACATAATGCATCAATCATGTTGTGGTGACTTGACGAGATGGCAGTGCCATTGTTTATCACACAATTCACAAGAGGATAAAGTGATGGATAAGAGTGTTCGATAACAAATATACATGTGATAACAAAAATGTTTGACAAGGGAAAAGTGGATTCAAGACAACATATGTAAAGAGATATACATACGCATTTTGTTGCACCAAGCAATAAACATCACGGGAGATTCAATGGCAAGTTGCAACAAGTAAAATAGAACATACTGATACCACAGTATCCCTCACTCTGTATACTCTAAAAGCATACTATTAATAAACATGATATAGTCAACAATCTTTCAGTTGACTGATACACCAGTGAATCCAAGATGAGAAATGGTTAAAAAAGACGAGAGATGGGTTGACTTGACAGGATTCATCACGTGACCTAAAAATCGAACGAAAATTCAAAAAATTAAGCATACACTTCGTATGTTATCGAGAAGCCCAACGGGGGGCTCGAACCCCCAACCTTGAGATTAAGAGTCTCACGCTCTGCCAATTGAGCTAGCTAGGCTTTTGGACGATTTTCGTTCGTAATTCTTCCGCGCGCGGTATTATATATACCACAAAATTTCCAAAAAAGGCACAGACCTAGGGAAACGGTCAACAAAAATGCTCTGTTTTGATATCATTTTGCAGCGGAGGAGACGTAGAATACGATGAAGGCAACAATAAAATATTTGGGGAGGTATAGAGATGGCAATTTGCGATCAAAGTGTTTGAAATTGAACCATTGGCTCAGATCCACTGAGCATAGGTCCCAAGTCCAAAGATTCAAACTGGCCCCCTTTGAATTTCGAGCTCAGAATTCAAGATGAGAAACGCAAAGTCTTCGCTATCATTATTACTTTCATAGAACAATATCTTAGGTCTAATATTAAACCATATTCTACTTGTATGGTTTTATGCCCTCTATGTACATCATGCATCCGCCATTTACATGATTATATTGTGATGCTCAACGATATAAGAAATGTGCGTGTGTGGTAGCAGGGAATGCTGATAAAATACGTGTCCGAGATTCTACAAGAGAAACACCAAGGTCTATTTTAGATGAATTCGCGCATGTATATGGATTAGATGATTCATTCATGCTGAGTGTAAATGATGACAATGGAATACAATTCCTCAAAATGCGACAATTATCATTGATAACTTATCATTCATGTATCATTGCTATATTCGTGTTATAGTACGAGTGAAATAAAGACAGTGAAACGATGCGAGTGTATTTGACTCTCATGTTTCCTTAAAATGATTCACATTTACCACCCATCCGTTCCATATCCTTGTCCATGATCCACGTAGTTACAATGTTACAATATGTCTCATTCCTGCACTACTAATGCTAATATCATCATCAATCATTACTGTGATGTGTGTATGGAACATAAAAGAAAATGGATGAGACCGTTGGTAGCTGTCTTTATTACCATGTCTCTATATACACTATATCATTATACTGGGATAGATTGGGATGGGTTAAAGGAGTAAGGGATACAGCATTTATGCCACTTGATGTGAATGAATCAGATTATCAAAGCCAAAAGCAATGACGGTGAAATTGGCAGTGGTTGTAGCTGTAGTAGTAGAAGCAGGAAAACTGATAACAGGAATAAATCCCTTGAGACGCGGAAAAGGGAGAGAGAACTTTATTTATGCTGTCTGTGCTCATAAATGGTTCCTGAGAGGGGTGGTTTGGGTTGAGATGCTATATTGGCTAGCAAACCGAGCTACCAGAATACGACAATCGCGATTTAATTATAGATGTCGCCGTTGGTCGACTTACAATTTTGCCGTTGGTTTCAAACAGCTGCTGCTGGCTTGGGTGATGCATAAACTGTAGTGGCAGTGTTGTACAGCTTCAAACACTTGAACGATACCATTTACATTGGCTTTGCGTACAGGAAGTTGCCAATGCGAATAAAAAATTGTCCTATTTCAAGTTGACCATTGCCCCCGACGAACACTTTTTTGCGATCCAATCTCATGTTGTCACCGAATGACACAAGCTTGCTCATGTCATTGGAGTGCTCATTTGATGGCATTGCTCTTGAAGCTGGCTTGCTATCACTTCATTTCAAATCTCAGCTCGAAATCTATTTCCATGCACTGTGGCAATTCCAGCCTTGGATGGTACACCATGATGCCAATGAAACCTTGTAAACTGTATACATGAATATGTGCTTCATCGAACATTTATGTCATTAACATTTACCTCGTTACAAGGGTTCAACCTTGCCATTAGAACGAGCATGGAAAGCCAAAGTCAAGTTGTGTTCAAATATCACAATGACGACGAAGGCGATAATGAATCAAGTACAATAATAATGAAAAGCTATAAGAAATAACAAAAAGGATATGTACATAAATGACAGTTCTAATACACAGACATAATATGAATCATAATACGTACCAAAATTTGAGTCAGCAACTAAAGCATATAAAAGAAGAAAGAAACGTGTGAAATGTGTTGAACGACGACATCCTTTTATATCATGTGCATGAGCAGGTGAATATCTGTACCCACAGAGAACGATAAAGGGGTGGGGGTGCTTCATGACGTGATTATTGGGGTGATACTTTATCGAGGAGACAATGTGCAATTGATTGTCCATGCGTGAATCGGGAACTGGCATAATCAAATTAAGACCTTCACCGACTACTAATAACAGAACAACGCAACACTGCCGTTCAAACTAGTATCCAACAACTTATTTTCAGGCGTCAGATCAAATCTTTCATGGAAGAAAAGAACAATCAAAGTTCCTGACGACCAGTATTTTATCCCCTGTATTATGCCAACAAAAGAGGGAAGTCAAAGGATAACAAGACATTAATCCCTGATGATGTCCCCTGGTGTTTCCAGCCCAACGATTATCAATAAAGAGCACTCAACATCGACTTGGGTACATTATGATCGTGGTTGAATGACAAGTGTGTAGATCATCATCTCACTTTAAATGTAGATAGCGTGCTGTTCAGGGATAAGAATCGTTATTGTATATAAAAGTGATTCTATGGATGGTACACTGCAATAAAGTAGATGGTATTTTATGTCGCACAAGGTGCATTTTTATGAGGAAGGATGCAAGGAGGGTTCTTGTTGCAAAAGGACGATACGACACATACAAAGAGTGAAAGAAAGGGATGATAAATGGTGTGAACAATGGGGGATTGCATGTTGTTTTTCTTTTTTTGTTAACAATGAATCTGGATATATCTATGCTGTTGGTCGAAAACCCATGTTGCCAGTATAATCGCGCACCATGAGTGAGTCGGATAAGATAACGTATTGCCATCCAGCCAGTTGTGCCCTGGTATTCATTGTATGTTAATATCTAAGCTGCCATACCCATGATTTGTTCTTACCTCGAGCCTGCGATTGCTGGTGCCACAAGCATAGCACGATCGAAAGAATACTGGGCACCCTTTGCTCCCGTAGCTACAGTGATCCATCGTTAATGAGCATTTTCTCTTGCTTATCATCCAATATATTACATACCTTCATTGAATTCACCATGTACAGTAAGGAAAAGAATCACTGGATGGGACTGTGATCCTTGTGTTTGCCAAGCATCCATTACAAAGTTTTCAGGTCGACTCAGACCATGGATCGTGGGTGGAAGTGTCAACATGCGCTTGATAATGTTTTCATTGCCCATTGTAAGTCGTGGTACTATAACGACACATGAATGAGCATCATCCATCCTTTCTCTTTTGAAATGTACTTACATTGACCCCAGCTTCCCTTGGCTGCCATACTGCTCACACCAATCGAGAATCCAGCCTGTGGATCATATAAATCAACTAGAGCTTGTCTGTTGGAATCAAAGAGTGGAAAGAATCTATCACCAATAAGGATTAGATGACATTTGTCAATACCCATCCCCATACACACAACATACTTTGTCAAAAAGTCTTCAGTTGCTTGCCGTGAGTTTTCACCATCGTAGAAGCTGCCTTGTACTTGGGGTGTGCCCACGGGTAAACCAGCTCCTGGTTGGGGTGGTGTTGATATATTGGTGGGTGCAAATCCAGTCGAAGATGATGGGCTCATGCCTTGTTGTTGTGGTGGTGCATTCCCAACGGGTTGCATATCGAGCATCGAAATATTTGGAAAACGCTGTAACACCTCACTAGATACCATGATGAGTAATAAAACTTCCTTGATCTATTGGATTGTACCTTTGATATCTCTCCCAAGGATTGTTGGTTTGTATAGGATTGCCCATCAACAAGAGTTCCGTCAAGTTGGGCAAGTTCTTCTTTGCAAATGCATCCAGCGATCGAAATTCTGCAATGTCATTATCTTGAACAGAGAGGTTTTGAATACGAGGGAAGATATCCGCAAGACTCTGTATTGGCTTCAAGCTCCAAAGACCGTTTCTGGCAAATGATATGGTAATAACCTAAACATGCAATTTAGTAAATGCCATCCATATCCATCATCTTGATTACTCACATTATCGCCATATAGATCATTTGCAGCCGTCAGCAATTTAGAGATGACAAGTCCAATGCCGTGTTTTGTTTCTGGTAGTTCATCCAAACTGAGAAATCCATTTTGTGGATCCCATCGTTCTTGTAAGAATTCTTCCAATACACGAGATCGTTGTCCTCCACCACCTCGTCTTGGTTGTGTGTTCCTAGGTCCATTGCCACCTTCATCTTCTCTCCTGATCTTTATCTATAAGATCATCGCTGTTAGGTTATACTCTTGATATCAACAACATGTGTGGAAAACTTACATCTGTACCGTAAAATTGATAGTTGTTGCATCTGCAGATACCGTTGGCTTCTTCCTCTGTGCCGACTTCGATATACATGATACCACCAGAGGATTGATACTAATGTATATATACATATTTAAATGAATGCATGTTTCCAGAGTAATGTATCAATTTTGATCCTTACACTACGTGCTTCCCAGGGCACTCTGACTTTGCGTTGCAAGAATCCCAATAATTTATCATCCGTGCCTTCAGGATGGCCAGATACCTATTATGCTCATGAGAAACAAGCCATGGATACATAAGGGAATAAAACAATGACTTACACTAACAACTATAGCACCAGGCGGACTAGAAGAGAAATTGATGTCAATTTGGGCATATTCCTAACTTGTTGCACACCACATGGTTTGAAGGGTCAATCTCATACACTCATACACACAATAGTGTGTAAGCGAGTACAAGATAATGTACTTACATATTGACAGATTGACCCATTTCGATATCTTCATCAACAAACTTGCGTGTATATTGTCGTCGACCACCACCACCACCACCACCACCTCGTCCTCTGCCTCGGTTAAAGGATTGTTGTTGAAACCTTTGGTTATCTGACCGGAAACCACCTCGTCCTCCTCCACGGTTGGAATTACCACCATCGTTATAACGGCGGTCATCATACTGGCGATCGTTGTATTGACGGTTATTATCGAATGAACGATTACCACCACCACCACCACCACGAGGACTATTGGAACGAAAGTTGTCCGAGAATCTATCCTGATGGCCACCACCACCACCACCGCCGCCGCCATTCATGGGTCCTAATCGTGATAATATTCCAGAGGAACTGCTGTTGCTACTGCTACCACCGCCAAATGAATCCTCAAAGTCATTGCGTTGTTGGAAACCGCCACGATTGCCGCCACGATTGCCACGAGATTGTCCACGTCCTCGCCAACTCATTGAATAATGATATATATAGGTTTAGAAAGAAAGTTGCATATAAAGGAGAGGGAAGAATTAACTACGCCAACACGCTCACTCGTGGACTTGCATCAAGCTCACAACGGATTTCCCCCCGACATTGCAGTAGCTGCAGTCACGATATATGATCTAGGCAAAACCTGTATCACGTGATGTATCCACATTGACACTTTGCTTATCATGTACAGTAATAGCATTATAATGAATAAAGGCGCAACTTTATATTAGCAAAATCAAGGCAAATCAAGATTATTAGTGTCTAAATATGTACAAGTATGGGTAGTAGTCTATCATTGAACAAAAAGGAGAAAGTGAAGAAAAGCGGATGTGAATGGAATACAAAAGGGCAAGTGTGAAAAAAAAATGCATGGATGGAATGAAGAGTATTAGGCAACTTTAGTTTCCTCGTAAGGTGGTGGTGGAAGTTGATATACGGAATCAACCACGTTGCGTTGGCGTATCATGACCCATTCTTGTCGTCCACAATGCCGCCTCTTTTTATAATCAAGATAACATGGACATGCAAAGAAAGTCGTAGGTTTGCTTGAATCGACAGTTTCAGCGTCAAGAGCAAGATCGGATAATGATTCTTCATAAGTTGGCAAAGTGGCAAGATCTTCTTTAAGACGACAATCCAGGATAGTAATGGGTGTTTCAAAGTGAATGATAACACGATCAGGGCGATCAGGCACGGAAAGTTCAATTTGTATCTTGAGATAGTGACGAATATCGATTTCTTCATAACCAGTGGAATGATTGAGACCATCGGAGCAATTGGGCAAGCTCATGATATATCGATATTGGAAAGGATTGGCAAGCAAAGGGATATGAGCATTCTTTGCATTAAGCACACGTCTCAATTGTGCAACCGGTACATCCGAACATGGCACCAAGGGATTATCCCGAAGAGTGGGATCAGCCATACTTGTCACCGTATTAAGTTTCACTTTGAAATTGAGCATTTCTGTACGGCGAGCATTGTATTCTGGTAATCGATAGATGCGTTGTTCCGAGAGAACAATTGAAATGGATTCAAGTGCCACATTCTTCATGTTGGGTGAAAATATAAATGAAATTGGGAATTGTGTGCCTGATGATACGATTGATTTTTCAATACAAATGGCTGCATCACAACAATCGAGTCGTCGTTCCACATTGATCGATGTTGTTGGTAATGAATGATCGGATAAGGCATTTTCAGTCCATTCAATAGTACGTAAAACAAGAATCTCTCGTCGTCGTCGTAAATTAGCTTCTACCACACCGGGTCGTTGTACAGTGGCAGATAAGTAATAAAACACCTTGGCCAAATCATCTTCAATGGTTTCAGGAATACGATTGGATATAAGAAATTCAAATGGCCATCTATGCAACCCAGCTGGAAGTGCTGTATGAGCTGCATCCGGTGACCAGGACTGCAATATAGCATTCTGCTCATGGATCGTCTTTTCATGGTACATTTTAGTTCCACGATGGCCAATGCCTAAAATACAATGAGGGTGAATGGGAGGAATGACAGGATATCAAGTGTTGTTATTTACCTTCAGGCCACAAAGAATGACATCGTCCCACAAATTTAACCATAACCGAAGAAGCCGACATGGGTTTCGATGTCACCAAGACAACTTCACCACGCAGCACTTGAGTAGTAGGAGTGCCAGGATATCCTCTTAAATAAACGATTGGCTCTGCAAGCTCAATTGTTAATTTGCTATGACCTGATAGAAACGGAACGCTCACAGGCATAACGAATGGTGATGAATTGTAGGAAGAAAGGGATGCGGAATAAAAAAAGTCTGACAGCTGGTGCAGTAAAAAAAGGATTTTTTCGATTGGGTATGAGCGTGGAAAGGTCTCGCCCGTGGTGTCGGTCTGTGCTACTGGGGGTGGAATGCATTTGATTTATATAGCACTCACTCATCCGATGGGGGTGGGTTTAAACAATTGTGCATGGGCCTAAAATGATCTTGTCACATGGTAGCTTTTATTATGATGATGGATGTTGCCATCATTCAACGGAATGATCGGATATGCAATCAACCTTTCAAATCAGCCAACACATCAGCCCACGTTTCTTTATTTTTTTTGAAAAACAAAAGCACGTTAGGTTTCTCGCTTCTTGAATTCTTTTCAAGGTTTACAGAGCAATGTTTCACGCCGCACTTGCCCATAAACACACGTGCCCCGCAAAAAGATAGCCCCTAGTTCCCTTCAAATATCCTTTTCACGCCACGTTGGGCTACCGTGGGTATTTGTTCCTTTATGCATGTAATAAAAAATATGACAGGAAATGGGACACTTGTATGAAATTATTTATTCTCATGTAGAGTTGCCATGGCTATAGCATATACCGTTCATCCGTCGTTTCCGATTTACTCCTCTCGTTCGCTGAGCTCAAGCTAACATTTCCCGATCCACGACTATTTGCTATTCTTGTAAAGCATTCCACTTATCCACCACGCGCACGTTTGTGCTCCCATCATCAGATCGCTGGTCAATCCTGTAATCCATGACCCATATTGTACCACTTTAGCATCCGATCTGCAAATATCATCACATATAAGAACATTGGGTCTCTTTTAGCTGGTTAATCATTCTTCCTTGTTATAATAATAGAGAGAAGTAAGGGGGGGGAATCTCTAGACAATCGTCTCATCCTGGGTTGCTATGACGACACTATTCATCATGGTATCCTAGCGTATACGTGCCTGTTGTTGTCGAAGTTCCCTGATCACGTTCTAGTTTGCTTGGTATATCAACCTTCCATCCTTTTCCATCATCATATGTTGTGTCACTCACTGCTAAGGCTTCTGGATTGACGCCACGTTCACACATTGAAACACAAAGCGCCATTGTATCCCGATCAAGACCAGTGTTGAGCATGGTCGCCATTTCAACTAGAACTTTATGTTCATGTTAGTGCAATTCTCTCTCATCCATGTGCAATACTTGCTGTCAAGAGTTTCTTTAATGTCAAGAGATTTGGATGGATCCATGGTGTGTGTGTGTGTTGTATTATAGAAAGTGGCAGAGGAAATAAATTGGAAAGAAAAGAGTGTTTATTGGATATGTGTGCATCATGTATACTACCCACTCAGCCTAGTTCTCTTGTCATGAGTGAGTCCTGTACTCGATACTTGGTTTAATTTAAATGATCCTTTTGCTATCATAAACCGAATCATGAACACCATCCACGAGAAAAAGAATGTGTCAAGTCGAGCAAAGGAGTTCATTGTGGAAAAACAAAGAAAAAAAAGCGCAATGTGTGTACCACCCCTACTTTAGAAATTGTTTGGCCACTGACAGGATTCATCAAAGGATGACTGAATGAAACAAGGACCGTTCATTATATCCCATTACCCTTTTAACATCTCTCATGCGCAATTGAAATAATCTCATTTGTAACTGGGCAAGTTCCTTTACGATCATTAAGCAGTTTGTATTAGCTTCATTCGAACTTGTCTTGATACATTGTGTTTAGATGCGAACAAAGCTCTTGTTTGGAGACTTGATGTTAATCATTGATACCAACGAGCATTGTATCATAGATAACGATTTAAACGATAATGGCAAGTCTTTCAGCAATCGCAATGAATTACACCGAAATGATCTCGTGTTACAATGGTCCACATATTCACTATTCAGCATGGTAAACTGCGCCTCAGTTTTCGATCAAGATCATTAACGTTGACCCAAAGTAAGGGACACTTCTTTTCACTTTATATTTCTCTTCCAAAAGCAATCTTGACAATGCCTTATTACGAGGTAGTAACAGTGCTAGCTAATCACGTGATGGTGTGTGATAATGCTTATGTTACGTTCAGGAACACGATGCCCCTCCTCCTTATGAGCCACCACAGCAAACAGCCATTCCTCCAGACCAACCACCACCCGAGGCACTCTCAGTGATTGACGATTGTATGTTCATGACAGTGGCATACACAATGCAGATCTTGATGCCGCCCTTGTATAGATGAGCGCATTATCGATGAGAAACTGGAATCCGTGCAAGACAAGGTTATCGAGCTCAAGTGCGAGCATTGGATTGTAGAAAACTTTGACGAACTTCCAGATGTGGTGTATGGACCAACATTTGAAGTGGGAGGACATAAATGGTAAGGGTGACGACAATGCTGCAATAAGCTTCATTGATTGATCGCCGTATGCAGGTATGTCGAATTACATCCACGGGGCAATAACAATTACGGTGTCAATGATTATGCATCAATTTATCTTGTTTGGGATGGGCCATCTTCAAAAGACAAGGGCAAGAAAGCGATCCCTAGTGACTATGCTTGTGCTCAGTTTGTGTTTTGCATGTCAACACCACGTTATCCAACCAATTACAAGAGCTCGGGTAAATACAATCAGGTTCTTATTTACGTGCTACTTTCTTCTCTGATTCCATATGATAGGTACACATCACAGATTCACGACCGATTCTAATACCTGGGGTTATGCTCAACATACGATGCTCAAGGATACAACTACACGTGATCCAGATACGAATCGTGAAGCTTACTTGGAGGATGGCAAGAAAATAAGAGTCACTACCATTGTCCGTGTCATTGATGATTCGACGGGATTACTCTGGATCGATGATAGCTGGCAAGTATATGTCGAATTTAGTGAATTGAATAGTATGTGTAACCAACCATCATTCCTGCAGTTTCATCTCCCGTGACATGACTGGATATATTGGATTCAAGCATGAAGGCACATTGTCTTATCTCCATTCCATCTTGCAACTCCTTTTCTCCATCAAGAGCTTTCGCAGAGCTGTTTATGCTTTACCTACAGAAAATCAAGAGCCTACCAGCAACACTGCCTTGGCATTGCAACGCTTGTTTTACCAGATGCAGTACAGTGATAAATCCGTTTGTAAGTGACAAAGAGATTATAATGATTCGCTGAGCATCAATGTAACCGATTGATGTATGTATAGCTGTTTTGGAGCTTACCAGGGCATTTGGTTGGCGAGATCTCGAACTTTATATGGCGCATGATTGTGTAGAGTTTATCATAGTGCTCCTTGACCTGCTGCAAAGAAGTTATTTCAACGTAAGATCATGCTGACATTATATATTTTCGTACGTGTGACTGAAATAATTTTCATAGGGTACTATACTTCCAGACCTGTTTGAGAGCACCATCCGGCAAAAGAATGGCTATGCAAAGAAGGAGTATGGTATGTTACAAGATCTGAGTTACTCAAATTAACATAGTGGTTACTGATATAGCATACCTAGTGTTTGCTTTGAACACAGATGGCTGTGCATCATTGGATGCAAGTTTCGTCGAGGCGACCAAGACATCATTTACCATTGAATCTCTTCCATCGGTGCTGTTTATACAATTGAAACATTGGAAATACAATGCACAAACCAAATCACTTGAGAAGGTAGCATGAATGATAATGACCATGACAATCGCTGCTCGTTACTGATACTCATATACACTACTGCAGATCTATGATCCATATACTTATCCGCAAGAGCTCGATATGGGATTGTATCTCGACAAGAAAAACAACGCATCCGGGGAAAGCCATAAATATGTTTTATTCAGGTAACAATACACTGCCATAAGCTATATTGGATGTTAACGAATGAAACTCCTAGTGTCATTATGCATGATGGTACCATGTCTCAAGGGGTTAACTATGTTTATATAAAACCAGAGATGGATACGGAGAATTGGTAAGAGAGAAAAAGAGATACTGCTGATGAGCGACGTACTCAGGTGAATTGCATGAACAGGTACAAGTTTGATGGTGATAAAGTATATCCTGCCAAGGTGCAAAATGTGCTTGACCCTCGATCAGGGTTGAAGGCAGATAAAAACACAGCCTATGTCTTAGGTTATATACGCAAATCCCAGCTCAGTTCCGTGCTTGCCGATATTCAAGCAACTGAAATCCCATCACATGTCATGGTGTCGACACTGACTGACGCGCTTGGAGCACATCATCCATTTCGTTCTAGAACATAAATCATTATGATAGTAAACTATTATATTCATGCGTTCCCTTTTTTTTCCCCACAACAACACACTCTATACTGTGCCAGGTCCAATCCACTCAATTCATCAGATCATGCAGCACCCCCTTTATCTATTCATAGCGAACAGATTTTCACACATATAAAACAATGTTGCCACACACCATTTTTTATATCACTTATCTTTTCTCTATTAAAATTCATTGATTGTGTACGGAAGTCTCCCAGCAAGATAATACTTTTGTGGATTAAAGCTGATATGTGTGTCGATTGTGATCACTTATAACGTTTCATTGTTATCCTCTCATCGTCATCGTCGTCATTGCGGTATTTGACAATCATTTCCCATCTTTTCTTCTTTAATACATTGTCTTACTCATGTCATAGTCAAAGTATTAAACATGTAGACATCCATGATATCCACACTCTGCTTCATGCCAGTAGCGACAAGAGCGATATTCATTAGGCAGCTCTATTGAAGCTCTTCGTACAACATCCACCACTTCCATCAATGCATGTTCACTGATTGTGAATATAACGAAGGAGACACAACAGCCCGTTGATCCCAACAATCAAGAGAATCATTAGCCATATTAAATACTTTTCTTGTCTGTTTATGCGCATATATGAAATGATGATTGTCTGGCGAAATTAGGAGCTATGTATGCTGTATGTGGAGGTAGAGAATAGATCGTTGGGGATATCACTAGCACCAGAAATGATAGTTATTCCGCCACTTTTTCTCTAGGTGTAATGTCCTTGCTCATGAGAATCCTTTGGTAAGCCAATGACCCATCAAGAGGTTCTTGCTGCATTAACGATCTTGACAGGATTCCCTATCATCTCCCACTGTTCCTCGTGGTGCACAATGTGAATTGTTCAAGAAGATCCCGAACACAAGTTCCAATGCCGCCAGTAAAGCAAAGAGCGCTCATTGCTAGTTGAACTGCCATATCATATGATCCTATATTATATGTCGTACACTGTCATTATGATCGTCATGCAACATTGTGCACGGACCCACTTTTATTAACGCTGAGATGTGTTGCTAAACTACCTGTTAGGCTAAAGTTTTCCATGGCAATTTCTCTTGAATATCAACGATATTGTAACCTGTTAAAGATGTATATGATGAACGTTTTCAATTAATGATGCTTATATAAGGTGTAGAAATACCAGGTTGCATCGATACCAAGTACATGGCAAGAGCAACTTGGTTATACATAGGCTGGGCGGGATATCAAGAGCAGCTCCATGGCCAATCAAATTCGCCATCACGCCCTTGCGAAAATTTTCTTATTATTTCTTGCCCAGGCCACTCTTTTTTTTTTTTTCGCAGCCGTTTCTCTTCCTAGTTTCTGCAAGAACAAGTGGAATCCAAGCCATCCATCAGCAAGGTATAGTAGAAGTGGTTCATCTTGGTTGAAGAAACATTTGGTATAAATACTGTTTCATGGTTTATGCCATTTCCTTCTTGTTGCACGTGTTTTTAGTCGCCGCGCAAGTTGTGGATCCAAGTTCCTGTTCCGTTTGGGTTGGTGTCTCATTTACCCCACATCTGCTACATTAGGTAAGGTTGGATTCAGTGTGTGATAGATAAACTTGTTAATCTAACTTGATCCTCATCTTTTTAGCTCACACAGTTGTTTTAAGGTATGTGGTCCTCATTTATGCACTGGTCGTTTGCATTTATATGGTGATTGAGCTAACATGATTTCTTTTTGTTCCAGCTTATCCCCGGTTGTCCCTGGTTGTCCCTGGTATGATACCCGTCAAGATTACTGCGACGATATGCTGGTAATCCATTATGGCTGCTTCATACAGTCATGATTACTGCGACGATATGTTGGTAATCCGTGATTGGTGCTGCAACGCAATAGTGGCACTCGTTCCGATATAGCGACGTGATGCGTTATCCGTTATGGCTGCTTTGGCGTTACAGTCATGATTGCTACGACGATATGTTGGTGATCCGTGGTTGGTGCTGCAACGCAATAATGGTACTCGTTCTGATTGCTGCGACGATATGCTGGCAATCCTCCGCTTTGGTAACTACGGCGTATGTCGGTTACTCGTATTGATATTGCGACGTCATGCTGGTATCCGTCAATGGTACAGTGGCGCTATGTCTGTACCGCCTTTTTATAGATAAGTATTTCTTCATCATTGTCATTGATATTGGTTCACTAACATACACGTTTTGCTAGGTATCTTCTATAGTGAATGGTGAACATGACTCAAGACGGTGGACAGCGTATCGAGAGTAAACAGTTCTTAGTAATAGAATCGCGACATTGTAAATCTTCATATATATTATTATAAACAATCACTAGCTGCTCTTGACTTTTTGGTCTTACATTAACTGTTTTGGGGATAATGTTTAGAATCACAGTGTACATTTTGTGCATGTGTGTGTTATGTTGATGAATTATTGTGTTTATTGGAAAAGTGTTTACAATTCACGTGCACTATGCTATCGATCATCTCATGCCTATTCATCATTGCCTACAATAGCCGTGCTTTCGATGAAAACAAAGAGAGCTCTTATAACATCCATAAATATCCGCAACATGAAAGAGCTGTTGTGTGCATGCATACAAAGGTTGAATGGCAATCCATCTCATACATGTTATTCTTTACCCATAACTATGAAAGTAGCGTTGATAACCTCACGTGTCATAAAGGTGGTGAAAGTGAAATGTATGTGTCAATGTCCACTTGGTCTTGCAGCTTCCTTTCCTTTTCTTTTCACGCTCCCTTTTCACCCATGGCACTAATTCGATACATTGATGCACCGAATCGACTTGAGAACTCTCTGAGACTATGACAAACACAAGACTTACGACGTACGACGTGTGAGAGACTTGAAAAAGAAGCTGTTTCTTCACAAGCACAGCAACTATCACTTCCATGGCAACGATATGACCACATCATTCGAGCACAATTGCGTTGACAGCAACAAGAATTTCTCATATAATATGCGTAAAGTGTTTTAAAAGGCTGTTTCCTTTATTGTATCTTTACCATAGCAACGATCCTACGAGTATATACGACAGGCACGCTTTCTTTCAACGCTGGTACACGAGGTACATATGGTCTTTTACAAGGAGTACAACGATGGATATGTGGCTGACAAGGTTCATACACAGAAGATGGGTGATATATTTGTCAATAGCAAACAATAGAGGACATATGGATAAGGAAGGATCAAAGTTATCATCATCACTCGCTTCTGCGATACATTCAGGTGAGCTATCTTGTCAAGATGATAATGTGACGAGTGAATTAACTGATTATTATTCCAAAGGTGAACATGACCATGCCTGCGTGGTACCTGTGATAGATAGGATAATGAGGTATGTCTTACATATGACAATGCTATGGATGGCGATGATGTTTAATACAATGTATTTCTGTAGGCTGTAGAAGATAGTTTTCTATCGATTGCATTAAAGCAAAGTTAATCATGACCAGAAGATGGATTATCCTTGTACGGCATTGGACGTGGAAATATTCTTTATAGGCACATCATTGTCATCGTGCGTATCATTGTCACCAGTACACATATCCCCTTTGTTGAAATATATACTCATTTTAACACATATTATCTTTACCAACGATTCGACATCCGAGCGATTATTCAAAGGCAAACCATATAGACAATAAATTGGCTGTGTTGATACACATGCTCCCCTCACACTTGCACATTAGCTCACTTTCTCACTTGTTCGATTATGTATATAAATAAGCTTTCCACAGTCATACATTATACACCAAATAATTTGATGACAACGAATATAAAATAGCTGGGACTTTTATATGAAAGGGAAAAAATAGACTATACTAAGAGTGTATCACGAACCATTATAGTATGTATTTTATATAATATCTGTCACAAGCCAGAGTTACTTCCTTTATTTCAGGATATACTTTTGGCCTTGTTCCAAAGCAAATGAATAGGGTAACAAATCACTCAAGGTTAATAATTGTGATTCACCACTGGTCTTCAGAAGGTATACTGGGAGCGTGGCAGGACCAAATTCCGAGATGAATTGTCTGTGCATGATGATAAGGTATATTAGGATGACCCCTTTTATTTTTCAACAGTGTCCACATATGAATCATCACTTGCCTGCAAATACCACATGGAGATACAAAGTCATCCTGATCAGTGGTAACAGCCAATGCAACAAACTTGTTATGACCTTCACTCTAGATAGATATGCAGCAAGATTAGCTTTTTTTCCCACCATTTCTTTCCATTGCCTGCTTACAAGAGCCTTGACATAGGCTGTGCGTTCAGCACAAATACCGGCACCTGCAAATACCCATTAGAATCATAAATCATTTCATATGCAATGCGTAATATCCTTACCGAATGATGCGTTCTCAATATTACATCCTACAATGACGCACATGGTCGAGTCAGTCATTGTACCCACGGACATAACCCCTTATTTGTTGGGCACTTCCAAGCCATTTTCACAAGTTACCTTGATATATGGTTCCATCCTCGGTCAACAATGCAGCACCAACTCGGAACTTTGAATAAGGAGAATACGATGTGTCCTTGGCTAATGCGCATCAGGCCAATGAGAAAAAGTTCGACATTACGACTTGCACTTGAAATGCATTACCAGCAGTAGCTTTAGCAAAGAGCTCGTCTTGAACTTCCTTGGAGATACCGTTCGACATGATGAAAAAGAAAAGAGAAAGAGAAAGAGAAAGAAGAAAAAGAGCGTGCGTTTCAGGAACATTTTGCCACTTTTATACGTGTGCATGTCGGCAGGAACGTCGTACGACCATATCACGTGTGACGCTTTCACACGATAGTGAGCAAGTGTATAACACCAACCAATGGTTCTCATTATCTTATAAACGAATAAATGTGCATTGAAATGTTTGCACCTTGGATCATATTGCATGCTCAAGTCATGTGACCTGTGTCATACTACGTCTCTTATCATGTCATGTGAATAAATCATCACAATGGATGCGACGAGTGTCATTTAACTAAATGCATTCATGTAAACTATAGTTAGATGGTTGGTTATTATGTTTGCATTAAACAACATTAAATGAGTTGATATGAAGCAAAAGTCTTTTTATCTCTCAATCTCGGAACAACAGCTCGGCCCGTTGCCGATGAATGCAACGTGTAACCATGTACCGAGGCATTAGGGCCGTATCACTTAATCTTATTTGAAAGTGAAAGGCGTTAGGGGGAAAATGGATGGGCTTTAAGGACACATTTTGTTGGCTGTATTCATTTTTTATGATCTATTATCCCTTGTCAGTTATGGAAATCAAGCAGCGCTGATCATGACAAGGTTGGATGTGGTTGATCATGCATTCGTGTGGTTGTTGTGGAAACTGCCTGGCTAGGCAATGCGGCATATGAACAAGCGCATGTTATACAAGGGCACAATCCAAGTGGACCACTGCTGTGTTTTCAACGAGCCAACCAGAGCATGGAGCGATTGCACGCGTTTCTGGATCGGGGTAGACATCCACTTTTTATCTCCACATCCTCCATCCGCTTGTGCGTGTGCGTATGTGTGGATGTACTAATATGACTTAATTCCTTGTTCTTTCTATCTTCTCTTCTTTGTCTTTTGATTCTACTTTTAGTTTACAATCTACTTGAGATTTATCAATCATGGATATTTTCAATGATTTACCGACAAGTCTTTTACTGAAAATGGTGGCAGGATTACTGGAATCTGTCATCCATGCAAATGATCACCGCTTTCCTTCTGGTGGTCCTATATCTTTATTTCATTCTCGAGCTGTGCCGAGTATCAAGATTGAAATGTACATGGCGAGGATCTTACGATACACACCCTTCAGCAATGATGTATTACTATGCATGCTTGTCTACTTTGACAGAATCGCTCGACGTATGGTAAATCAGCCGGGTGCATTTGCTATCAATTCATTCAACATCCATCGACTCTTGTTAACCAAGTATGTGATACCTGCAGCACTCAGCACGTGGTATATGGGAAAGGTGTCAAAGAAGAACAAGCCAGCTGATCATTCTTTTCATGCAGCATTGTGGTTGCAACTAAACATAATTCTGATACATTCTACTCCAATGCACGATACGCCAAGGTAATCTTATTTACATGCAGAGAATGCAATGTCTTTAATCTCATTCTATATTGACATGTCAAATCATACTTGTAGGTGGGTGGTCTTCCATTGTTGGAGCTAAACAAGCTTGAACTCGAATTTCTCAAACTCTGTGATTTTGAGCTCCATGTCCGCCTCGAAGCGATTCAAGAATATGGTGAACAGCTTGTACATCATACTTTGACATATCTCCCAAATACAGTTGTACCAATTCCTCATGAGAGCAACACCACCAGCTCAACGGGAGCAACAACAACAGCATTATCACGTTCAAGAAAACGTGCGCTGGAACAAGTGGATAAAGATGATGATCTATTTGTGATGCAAGATTGTCGTCACAAGATTACACCACCTACTACCACCATAATCACTAACACTCAACATCCCTGTGTATTTTACCCAATCCAGCAACACAATCAGCAAACGAAACGTCATCGACCCATGTCACCCACCAAAGTTGACACCACCAACTCAAGTAGCACACATAGTATATCAACAGCATGATGTTACACAATACACTATATACATTTAATCAATCATCATATTACTATTTACAACAAGTTGCAATTGGACTATGCCAGCATTTGCTTTGGAATTTGACTTTTGGGAACCTTGACACCCGTATCGAATTCAATCATGGCGTTGGGTGCATCCTGTATGCATGTTATTAGCGATCCATTACTGCCAAATGAATTATTTATTATTACACCTACCATAAGCTTTCCTTGTGGATTGCCATGTTCATAATATCGATACTTGTATGCAGCATTGGCAGGAGCATCTTTGGCCCATGGTTCTTCAGCAATGCGAACGTTTTCATCATCATTAATCCAATTCAACTTTTGAGCAGACCAGTAGCCAAGGCCAAATGTGGTCATACTAAGGAAACCCATCAATGGAAAGGTTTCCGGGTCCACTTTTAAAAATTTGAAGAGTGTGCGTTTGGCAGGAGTAATAGAAGCCATTGTGTTAAGCTAAAAAAGTGTTGAAGAAAGGGATACAATGAAAACATGTTTTATTTAATGGGTGTTGATTGACGGGGGAATTGAAGCATCCATGCAACGACATTGATTTGCAGTGTGTCTAAACTTATTTGGGAGGGGAAATCTCTCACACACTACCAATCTCCTTTCTTTCACTTTCGAAACACATTATGAGTTTTATTGCTGGTTTACTAGGTTCTATTCGTAGACGACGCAAAGGAACAGTCGATCCTCGTAGTAAAGGTCTTGAACAAGATAATCAAGAACATGACACAACACCACCTGAACAAGTGGGCGATACCACCACCACCACTACTACTGAAGCAACAAATACACCTGTCACCGAGTCCCATTCCTCGTCATCCCATAGTGTCAATGTGGAAGGTTTGCAATTCAAAGAAGCGCGTGATCTTGCTTATTTGCTTGGGTCAACTTGGAGCGAGAAACCACAACAGCAGCAGCAACCCCTCTTTCCAGCATTTGAACATTTGTTGAATCCAAAGGATGCCCAACAAGAACAGGCACCACGTCGGTCCAATAGTTCGTATCGTTCCACATTTGGAAGTACGCGACGTTTGTTGCGTGGAGCATTACCTCGTAATCATGAGAACCGGCTTTCTCTTTATCGACCGGTGAAGAATACTCTCAAGACAGTTCGTTCTACTCCCAACTTTGGATTTGTCAAGAATACCGCCATTGCTTAAAAAGACAACAAGGGGAAAGTAAGCGGTTGGGCCAACTCTTATTAGGGGTCGATACAAGTTTATGACAGGTCATCTTCTCCAACATACCCAACAATGGCTCTCAGACCCAGCACGCCATTTCCTATCATTTATATCTCCTCCTCCTATTATTATGTATACTCCGTATGTATTATCTCGCCTAAATATACCTCTTTTCTTTATTATAAGTTGGCATGGTTATGTTGTTGGGATGGATTAAAGTCGGGGGAAGAACAAAGGGGTGGTGATTGAATTGTCGGTGTGTCTATAATATGGTTCGATTGTACGTAGCACTCACACATACGGAGAAAAAGATAGATAGTTGCACCATTGATGTCATGCCACTAACAAACAGGGCTATATGAAATTACCTTTTCTCTCCTTTCCGCTTTTCTCCCCAATCATGTTGCTTCTGCAGTAATGCACCTTGATGAACACTTTGCATGATGCACTTTGTGCATATTACCTCTTTGCGGAACGCTTCCGATTTACGGAAAGGTTGGACATTATATGTAGTAGCTCGTTTCATTTGAGAGTAGTGCATTTCATTGATTTTAGATAATAAAGAGAGCAGCTACCAGGGGTTCATTGCTCTTTATCTCGTGACATTATTTCAATTTGACTCTTTGTCATGGCTCTTTATGAAGATCCATATGCTTCATAGTTAATGCATACAGCTGAGATCATTCACACAATCACTGGGAAAGAAATATATTCATGTTTTCAAAGCGACATTGATTCCAAAGATGCCAAAGATCCATATTGTTTTATGTCATTGATTTTCTTTTACTTGAGGATTAGGGCAATCGGCCACTTGTAAAGAGGGGATATCGTTACAAAATAAGGATATATAAAGGTTTGACAAGATATGGAGGGAATGAAACTGTACAATATATTCAAGTTCGATGTGACACGCATTGCTTGACAGGATCTATTATATCACCCGAGTTCCACTGATAAAGTGTCATACTGACGACATAGAGCATGCTATTCATCATATTAGCCCATTGTCTTGTTTCCATCTTGCGCATATATACAACTTACCACCCAACACCAAATAAGATCAAAGCAACATCAGCAGCAAGACGCCATTTTGAGAGAGTGAGTGCCTTCATATGAAAGAGTGGTGGAAAGACAAAGCATAACGGAATGCAAAAGAGAGCACCAATCAAAGCAACGAACTTGTCAAGCTTATCCTTAGAACCCACAATGGCAATCCATGCACATAGAAATACGACCAAGACACGGAAAACATTCTTTTGCCATTTGACCATAGCATTGTTCTTTCCAGAGCGTGTAGTAAACAGACCATTTTCCATGATACGGATAGCAGGAAAGAGTTGTAGTGGAATCGACAAGCAAATGGCAAGCGAGTAGAGCGTTTGGATGGATGATACAACAGGATCCTTGCTTGGTAGATTTAATAAAATGATTGTTTGCACATCTTCGCCAAATGAAAGGTATGAAACTGCACCCAATGAGATAAAGAGTGTTGTGATCACAATCAGGGTACGACGCAATACGCCCGGGAACTTTTGTGGTTCCTTCATGGATTCAGTAATCGGAATGACTATATGTCACATGAGTTACTCTGTATAATACACATGTATGCTCTCTCTCTCTCTCTCTTAACTTACCCAAACCAATGCCTTCATAGGTAAATGCGACTGTGCCAATAAACAATGGAAATGACATGGGGCTCCACATGGATACGACACCTTGACCAACTGTAGCGAGTTGCTTGAGCTCATAATAGAACAAGTATCCAAGACCAATGACAATAAAGATATCAGCAATGAGAGCAAAGACAGAAAGGCGTTGGATTTTTCGGATCATGGCAAGTGGGATAAATGCAAAACTTTGTGCAAGAACAAGCAGATGCATAGGTAACATGACACGACATTTGCTAAAGGCGAGAACAAGGGCTTGTAGGTTTTCGGAAACAAACACCATATACGCACAGACAAATCCAATTTGTGACAAGGTGATGGCAACAAGTACAGCCACTCGCATCGTGTGTCCATACAATACGCCACCCATTTCACCAAAGCTTGCATGGACCACCAATCGTGTTTGCACCAGCAAGAGGAAAGACCATAATGAGATCAAAGACCATATCACAATACCAATCGTTGACGCTACCAATCCACCATTGTAGAACCTATTGTTGGTTCATTCATTCAATAATGTGCTATGAATATAAAAGGGAAATACTTACGCTTTTGGTAGAAACATGATACCTGCAAAATGGAAAAAAGATGAGTCATCGAGACGATCTTTGTTCTCTCTCTCGCTCTTGTATATGCTTACCAGTAGTAACAAATGATTTGAGTAATAAGAACATGGCTTTTCCAGGGGTAGCTTTTGCTTGAATGGCTTGACCTTGTCTTCTTGAACTTTGCAATAAGGGCATTGTTTCACGAGCATAGAGCTGCTGATAATTGTTCACTCGGCGTCGAGAAGATGATGATGGACCATTGGTAACAGGAAGGGGTAGCGTACCATTGGTGTGTCGTTGATGATGAATCGAGAGAATACTATTGTCACCATGCATGATTCCTCCTCCACCCAATTGTATGCCACCATTGCTACTTGTTCCATTCCCCATTCTCCCTCCTTGATCCATTGCTGGTTGTTCTTGTGGATCATGCTCTTGAGATGATACTGTTGATACATCACTGCTGCTATAGGATGAAGAGGATTCATCATCATCATCATCATCATCATCTGAAAGATCTTCACCACCGAAATGACCATAAAGATAAAGGAATTCGACAAAGCTTGAAGTGACAAAGTTAGGAGGTGATTTGCCATGTCGTGTAGCATTGTTCAATGCATGATATCGTCGGAACCCACCCGGTTGTTTGAGACATTGGAGTAGTGGATCATCGTCAAGAGGTGGAGAACGAATAGCTGGTAACGAGATGGATTGTCTTCGACGTTGTTGTTGTTCTTCAACGCGTGCTGTCCACTTGTAAATCTCGTCAACAATGGCACCACCTGGTAACAAATGATGTATGTTGTAGATGGGTGTATCAATTGAGTTGGCTACTGTTTTAGTAGTAGTGTTGCTATGGGTATGACCGTTACGACGCCGTAATTGGGGTATCTGTGAAGCAGCTGGTGTCGATGAAACGCAAGTAGTGGCTGGTGGTGGTGTTGATGTTGGTGGAGGAACGACAAGATGTCGCCTAACAACTCTGGCAACTTGGTCAACAGGTAGGTCAACCGTAAGTGAACGCTCCATTGAACAATATAATTGAGGAGAAAAAGGTTGATAGGAACTGGAATGCTACTGTGAGCAAACGTCCTTGACCGTGTCTGTTTTAGTGGTGGTTGTTGCAAGCGTGGTTGAAAAGAAAGGTGCCAGTTGCTTGAAGCGGCGTTGTTGAAGCTCGTGTGCGGAAAAGGGATCACCCATTATTAGATATCTCACCCAAACATCACTTGTGCCTTTGTTTCAGATATTATTCCCATTCCCTTGCTCACGTGATCATTTCCAACAGTGCATTTGTTTTATACACATCCATTTTATAAACTTCAGCGTAGTACGACTTATTCATATTGACACAAAGAATGAAAATGAGAAATCCGGAGCAATACACACAATGGAAGGTGTTACAATAGAGCGGAATTCAATGGGGGAAAAATGAGTAATGCATACTATGCAAAGAGTCCAAGACGTGATCGTAGGTCTTGAATATCAAGGATGGAAAGTTGACCGGGTGCTGCTACATGGGGTAAATCTGGATGAGTTGCTGGAGTGAGATAAAGGTTTTTGACACGTGAAATGCGACCATGTTGACCCATATTAATGAGGATAAGCTTCTTATTCATGCTTGGATCAAAGCGACGACGAAATATGTCAAGCTCAAGATTATCCCAAGTTGAATGAGCAACCCCAACAAGTTTAATAATGGCGGTATCATGTTGCAAGTGGGTGTTGGACAATGCGCACGCACGCTCGTACAAGTCGATCATCTTAGGTCCAGACCATGGATAGTTGTGATCAAGGTCGTGGAACGATAAGATACACTGGACCGTTTGACAAGTGCGATTCAATAATAAAATTGGCTCTAGCAGAGATGATGGTAATGTGGTAAATTCAATATCCACATACTCACAACCCCAACGATGTGCCCATGTAATCCATTGTGCGTATAAAGTGGTCTTGGATGCATCAAACTTCCCACCTTGGGGTTGTGTGCGTACTGTAAAAATGACAGGCTTCTGGGTACGTTGACGTAACAAAGCCAGCTGCTTGCCAACATGAGCGACTGTTTCAGGACCATCGAGTAAATCAGCACGCATCTCAACAGCATCAGCTTGTTGTAGCCAATGATTGACTTGTTGTGAAGTCACAGATGCATAGTTTGTAATAGTGGGTGTCACAAAGTACGACGGTGTTGAGCATGGCGATAAAGATGAGGCGCGGTGGCGTGGGCGTATCTCTGCCAACCCCTGCAAAAATTCAAGTGCACCTTCTAGAGATGCATCACCATCATTTTCTTCCTTCACAAGCACATACTCGTACCACACCATACTTGGATCAAGTGTTGTACTGCCTCCTTCATGTGTAAAGCTTATCACAACTATCGTGGCGTTTTTGTTGTCTTTTTGCGTATGGAATTGTAGTAGTACATTCTCAACATCATGTCTATTATCAAGCACCATAACTTGATTACTTGTACCGATTGGCATATGTTGTTGATGAATGCTATAACTGCCACCAGACGATGTAATAAAAGCAGGCACTAAAGCATGTCGAATCCATTCCATAGGCTCGCCACATAAGATAATACAGGGTCCCGATTTCATTGTTGTTAAAGAAGACCCAGCTGCACCTTTGTGCAGTTGCGTAGTGGCCCGGGTCCCGGGATATGAAGAAGAATGGAATAACATATACTGACAAAGGACATCTTGTATAACAGTATCTGACACTAGTGTTGCGCGTTGTTCCAAAGTGGTGCCAATGCTGGAGAGAATGACCATGCGCTTATGGGTGCCTTTGTTTTTCTTGTCAACTTTCATGATACGCATCACATCTTCCAATGAAAGTGGTTCTGTCAATTGGGTTGGTAATTGATATTTCGTCAAACACTGTTGTAGCCGATCAACAACTGAAGGATGACAATGGCCTAACGCACATGCAATCTTTGCTTCAACAAGCATGCCCACAGCAACGCATTCGCCATGTAGCCAACCAGGTGTTAATAGCATTTCGAATGCATGACCCACCGTGTGTCCGTAATTGAGCAATCCACGTAATCCACTTTCACGCTCATCATTGCTAACAACTTCAGCTTTGACACGCACAGCTGCCAAAATCGTATGCATTAATAAATCGCGTAATCGTAATCCGTCATCATCTATTGCATTGTTTGTTTTGTTCCTTGTGTTAGTTACACAATGCAAGCTTTTTTTTTCTTTTCTTTTTCTTTTGCACCATCCGGTGTTTATACCTTGTGTTGTTATCGGCTGTTGTCCGATTGCAGTAATTGCAGCTTTGATATCGGCGCTTGCATGTTCAAGATTTTCAAAGTCGGATTGACTCCATATGGCTGCAGTCTGTGATGGAAATCAACAATCAATTAGTATGGATCACCAAAACAAGCAATTACAAACAATATTGTTGGGGGGTTGGTTCACACATTTACCTTGATGACTTCTGCCATACCATTTGCCAATTCACGATCGGGAAGCGTATGCAACAATGCTAGATCCATATAGATACGACTGGGTTGCCAAAATGCACCGATGAGATTTTTACCATGGGGAGTATCCACTGCGGTCTTTCCACCAATACTCGAATCCACCATGGCAAGTAGCGTAGTGGGTATTTGGATAATTGGGACACCACGCATAAATGTGGCGGCAACAAATCCAGCAAGATCACCTACAACACCACCCCCAAGTGCAATCAAGCATGTGTCTCTTGTACATGCATTATCAAGCAAAAAATCTTCAATGGCTATTTTCACCTCTCGCGTTTTGGTTTGTTCCCCTGGTGGCAATACATGCACTAGCAACCGGCTTGAATCTGGTAATTGTGCTTGCAAACTCTCAACAAGTGCTGGCAAATGTAATTCAGCTAAATGTGTGTCTGTAATGATCACGTAATTGGTAACTGGCACAGTAGCAAAGAGATCGGATGCGATATGCTCTGTCAAATGAAATCCCATATGCACCATATCGGGTGTGTCGAGAACCGACACCCTGACCAAATCGATAGGATCCTGGTATTGTTGATGCTGTACTACCATTGCTTGGCGGAAATTGAGGAAAAAGAGAGACACAAAGTTGCAAATTCAAGGATGCCCCGAACAAAAAGTATTGTTGTTGTAGCTGCTATACACCCCCAACTTTTATGATGGCCCTGTCTTGTTATGGATGTTTGCCGACAAGCCTTTTTCCTTAGCACCCGGACCGGTTGACATTACACAAACTTGGTTCCATGATTATAAATATGCATTAGACTTGGTGGCAAATGAATTATACAACTCACAAACCTGTACATATCTTGTTCATATTATGGCATCCTTTACTGCTGAGCGGTTCCTTGTTCTTTGCATGCTGATTTCTTTGGTGCTGGCCGCCCCATTACCCTTATCTCGTGACCAACAAGATAGGAGTAACCGTTCTATTCGTAACTTGCATATTCGTCAATATGATGATGGTGATTCAAGTCCCACTACCACTACAGCCGAAGATGAGCCGACAGATTCTGCTCCTTGGCTTTGGGCTGTAACTCAAACTGCTTCCTCTACAACCACTCAATGGCAACAACCTACTGCAAGTGCATCTCCCTACAATCATGATAATGACGAAGAAGATTATGAAGAAGATCAACAAGATAGTTCGACTACTCAACACACTCCCACTACTACTTCTTCAAGCAGTAAGGCAACCATGGCAGCATCCAGTAAAAGTAGCAAAGGTGGCAGCGGTGGTGGATCTTATAGTGGCAAAGCTACATGTAAGTAGTAGCAGTAGATACATATCAATATGGTTTCCAGAACTAACCTATTTCTTGCATTAGGGTACACTGTCGGCATGGGTTCATGTGGTTCCACCAATAGTGACTCTGAGCTTGTAGCTGCCATGAATCACGGACAAATGGCAAATGGCGGTAACTCTAATAACAACCCAAACTGTGGAAGAAGCGTAAAGATCAGAGGTATGGTATTGGTTCATTATATGTTGAAATCTTAAACTCACACATGTTGAAAAGGTCCAAAAGGAAGTGTCACTGTCAAGATCGTCGACACATGTCCATCCTGTGGTCATGGAGACATTGATATGAGTCCATCAGCGTTCAAGCGTATAGCCAACTTGGATGATGGTGTTGTCCCAATCAAATGGTCTTGGTAAAACAAGCAAGCTCATATAGATAATTATCCAATACATGCCTGGTGCATGTATGGAAACAACACATTGTAAAGATATGTTAGACACATACTTTTTCCATCTCATTTAGTCAGATGCTGGTATTTCCTCTTTCTCTCCCCCCGAAATCCCCTTGTATGAATAGCTCCTCTCATGTTGATTGTTATGTATCCATCAAAATGAATATAGATTATCATTATTTTATCACCGAACCATGTTCTTTTCATTCTATTTGCCAATGGTCACCATCATGTGTCAGCAGGACCCGTGCCGATTGTATCTCGTACTACCCTTTGCCGAATATGGGCAAATGTGTAAATTAGCCATGTTGCTCCTGTCAACCACGCGTGAGCGCGCCTTGACCACTTGTCATCCGACCCACGCTCTGTGGTACCACATGAAGAGTTTTTCTCCCATTTCACTAATTAACACATGCCATGCTTGTAACTTTGACAAGACATTGTCCCTCCATCATATACAACAACAGGTGACTCATAATTAAAAGCATGGCATCATTGTGCCACTCTAAACAATTATCATTGCATGCTGCAAGCTTAATGTGATGTTGCTGATCACATCAAGATCCACATTGCATGTATCGACTGATCAATATATTCCAAGAACGTAAATGGTAGTGTAGTAGGATGCTGTGGAACCATCCACATCAATGCAATTAATTGATATATTACCATTGAAAGCAGTGTACAAGGATATTTCAGGGGGTGGATCATCTAGTCTATGTTGTGTGTGTGTGTATATCTATGTACTACCGTTGTTGATGAGTGATCTTGAGAATATACTGTCGTTCCCTTCCTGCTCTTCGTTCCATAATGATGTCGGCATGCATTCCATGTTCTCCGCGCATGATCTCGGCTACTTGGTTAGGTCGATTCTCATTAATGAGTAGCAAATAGAATACACCTTGAGGAGATAATAATCGCTTTTGGAATAATGAGTTGAATGGTGACACTGAAAGAGAGATAATCACTTACTGAAACAAAGGGTAAGAGTTCATCAATGACTTGTCGACCATCAATGCCACCTGCCCATGATGCTTCAATGCCATGGCTTCCAACTTCTTCGGGTGTTGTCACCACATAGGGTGGATTGAAACAAAGCACATCCACAAGTCCTTCCAATCGTGGTAGCAATCCATTCACTAGAGATGTTTGTATGGGTTCCATGCGATTCACTCCATTTTTTATACCAGTTTGTTTTGTTGTACAACACGCATGTGGATTGATATCCGTGGTTAAGAATACTATATGTGAGGATAAGGATGAGCAATATGTTGTTGCCAGGTAACCCCAACCACCACCTACCTGCATTATCAACACCAACTATCTTGGCCAAGAACGTGGATACACATCCCGAGCCAGAACTATAAAAGTAGTTTTCTATCAGCAAATCGATTCCAATGGCATGACATTCCATGTGCGTACCCAATCTCGAGACAAACACGGGGACGTAGTGATCGCAGCAATGGCTCATCGTCTTCCAAAGCGTCAAGTAATAGAAATGTGTCCTCTAGTAATTCCAATGTTGGGAAATGTTGGTCGATTCCATTGCATAACTTGTACCTGCTGGTTCATACACCTTGTCGTAATCGAGTCGAGACAAATGGGAGAGATCGGGTGTTGGGATCATGGTTGGAGAGAACAAAGAGTTGGCTTTCACTGGATCAAATTCATGCTGTTTTTTTATGGCTCCCTCCCACTACACCCAAATATGAAATGAACAGAGATTGACGTGATACGTACAGATGTTGTTATTGAGTAGGTGAAGGGATACAAATGCAAGTGGAAGGGGAGAAAACAAAGGACAAAAAAGAAAAATGATCTAGACTAATGCGAGAATGACTATGCTTAATCTTCTTCTTCATTGCTGGTAATACGGTCAAGAGAAGGTTGGATTGCTTTGATCTTTTCTACGAGGATATCAATAGCCGTTGGGAACAATTGTTCAGGAGGAATGATACCAGTGGTCTCCACATTGACTACAATAATCAACTTGTTTAGTCCTGATTCTTATATAATCACCCTTTTCAACTTACAAATAAAATGATCTCGTACTCGTGTCAGTCGCACCTTGTCTTCAAATTCCTTGTGCCGTAAGACTTCACGACTCACAGTATCTTTACGTGCATTGACAACCTTGGCAGTCTTGACACCATTCTCCATCACTACATCTACCACACCTTGTGGGAAACACTTTTGGAATTTATCTGCAGAATCACCCGTGATAGGCTTGAGAATAGTAATTTCAGGAAGCAAACGATAAGATGCAGTAGCAACAGGCGACCATTTGGCGTGTTCCTTGCCTACACCCTTGTGACAATGCAATTCCATATCAATTTCTTGGCCAGGACGAAGCTTTGCAATAAGAATATCATCTTGTACAGGGCGAATAGGCGATTCTTGAAACTTTTCTCCTTGCACACCCTTGGGTTCCCACACCAAATCACCCGAGTATACTATATGACATGTTGGTATCTGCTTGCTTTCTGTTATCATCCAACATACCATGGCTGTGAATAAACTTCTTTTTGGGATCAGTCTCATCGGGAGATGCGTCAGGGTTGTATTCACATTTGACCTTGAGCTTAAAGACAATCGTGTTGAGATCAGTAGGACCATCCTCCTCTATTATAATCCATGTTAATGAATCATTCCTTATCACGTGTTTTCATGTTATTATACATACCACCCTTGAAATCAAAGAACTGAGGATCGGCGTAGATTGGAATCAAACCAAGACGATGAGCCAACACTTCATCATGGATAATGGATGTGTTGTTAAGGACGTAAACTTTTTCAATGGCCATAGTAGGAACCTAGACAATCATGATGTGCTTTAATATCCCATTCCATTGATATTCAATCCAAAGCTTACCTCGGCAATCAAAATACGACGAAAGGCGTTGGCAATAGAAGCATCGACTCCCACAAGATCGAACTCCATGTTCTCGGGTGTCAACCGATTGATCTTGATCTGAAATCTCTGTAACACGCCCAAACCAACGATCGTGAGTGTCATGGTCACTTTATGAAGCTCGTGTACTAATGTACCTTTTTGAATTCTTCCAAATTCCATGTATTGTCAATGCCAGGATATTGGTGAGGGTAATCGCTGCCGCTGACCTGTGGATATTGTTGTTTTTTACGTTAGAGAGTGTGCTATGAGTGTGTCATGCCACAAGTCATGGAGTATACTTACACTGAACACACGATCGCGTTCAAGAACAACACGTGTGCGTAAAAGCTCGACGTTTTCAGGAAGCTCGACACCGGGCATATTGCTGACAGTAAAGGGTAGAAAGAGACAAAGGGAAAAAACAAGACCATCCGGTTGGACAAAGAGCTTTTTTTCTACTCTCCGCTACTGCCACTTGTATAGTTATCCCACTAAAAGAATTAAACATGATTCATTATCTCATTGCTCATATGTATAATTGATTGGAGAAAAAGTAGCTATAATGCATGAAGGATCATTGCAGTCTTTTAATCATTATTATATTCATCTTTATACTAGAACGTTGGGTACTCATGTTTGATGATAGTGAACGTCGCTTCATAAAAAACAATTACCTTTCTCTTACTGATCTATAACAAAGACATTCAACACCATCAACCATCACAAAAGCTGCATTTATACCAATGTTTTTACAATCCCATTTTTATTCGATTCATTGTAATATACAAAACACGACTCTACTATTGCCCGCTATTAGCATATATCATATTCACTGTCATGCTCATTTTATATCCTTTGTTCAAGTATATATGATTGCTTGTCACCATAACTACGATATCCTGGATACAAGAATATGAATGAGCTGCATCGTGCAGCAAGTGATATATATCATGCAACATCCCATGCAAATTGTAGAGAACTGACATTAGCCAATGAGAGCAAAGCAGGTAGATTTTGTTGGCAACGTCTCAGACCACCCACTATCCTCTTTTCTACTACTACACTTTCACATTCCTTTTCGTTATACCACATCATGACAAGAGCAACAGAGACATTTACAGCATTGGGTGTTGCCACCGTGATTTACATTGCTCTCTTTTTTGGTGCACTTCCTCTTCCACAAGTCATTCAAGACAAGATTATCCCTGTGGTAAGATGATCACGCGTTCGTGTGCGTAACATTTATTGTACCATATATCTCATACATCATCTAGTTTCCTTGGTGGGCATTGATGTCATTTGGTTCTTATAGCTTGGGATACCTTGGATACCATGTGATGACCTTTAGCGACTGCCCTGACGCTTACACAGAATTGATGGGAGTAAGTGTCTGATGTCGATGGATGATGGTTCTCTTTATGATTAATGGCGATGATAATAGGAAATCCAACAAGCCAAGACTGAATTAAGATCCAAGGGTGTCTCGGTCTAAAGAATGTTATCCGACAACGAGGACACAACAAAACACTCCATGTTTCCCATTTAATAATGCCAGATATGGACAAGGAATTTACACTTGTAGCAGCAGCAGTGACAGCTTAGTTCCCCTTCCATTGACTTGTATAAAGATTTGTGATCATACCAGTATTATCATCACTCTATTCATGTTCATATGGTTGAATCGCAACAAAGCCCTTAAATAGCAGCAGCAAATTGTTCGGTAGTACAAACACAGCTTGCTTGTTTCGTGCAGAGTGGGATTTCAATGCACTTGGATACATGTTAAATCAACAACAATTGAATGGTGGCACCTGAATGAATCAATTGAATAAGATATCGAACGCATTGACAACAGCATTTGTATCATTTGAAATCACTACTACAATGTTTCATATATATATCAGGCACTTGAGTAAATTACACATTTAATCATTGAATTGAGCTACTAGATTATGTTCATTGTAGCGTAAAGAACTGTTGTCATCTGGATTTGGGAATGCGATAGTATAACGAGCGTTGGGTAATTGACAAGCGCTTCACGCCACGTGGGAGTTGTCAGTGTAACCATCAGCCATTAAAGATATTTGGAGTGTTATGAGGAAACAAGAGGTCGTCAATCCATATCTAATCAATATGAACGTATAGAATAAAGAGATGAAGGTCGTATCCTATCGATTCCACAATGAAGAATAATGTGATAATGCGAAGAGTATAGAATGGACCATGTACAAAGCAATAGATTGATTTGAGTTGCCGCTACACAGCTCATTACTACCTGCTGCACAGGCACACAGGGGCCGAATGATAGTTGGGGATACCAAGTAGTACCAGCTCTTCTTTTACTTTTTTCACCTCCAATTCTTTATTCGATGCGCACCTGATGGAGATCTTTGGTCGAAGTAAAGCAAAAGGAAAACGACGTCCAGACCCTATTGCTTCTCCACGTCCAACAGCAAGTTCAAGCACCACCAACTCCTCTTCCGGCCGCATCTATTCATCATCGCCACCCAGTCCTTCTTCGCATCCAATCGGATCCAGCATTCACAGTTCAACAGCATCCAGTGCATCGGTCGACGACTATTTCTCAGGTTAGATATACCCACACGATATAAAGAAAAAGCGCGTTATCAACTCGACCTATTTAGGACATGGTGAAGTATCCAGTCGAAGTTCACAGTCAACCACCTTTACCTACTCGTTTATGAGTAGCACAGATAGCATGAGCGACTTGCTACATCCTGAATCATTGACGGATACCGAGATTGAGACACGTTTTGAAAAAATGCTGGCAAGTAGCGATCCCCTTTTTTATTACACAAACACATCATCCATCACTCTATACTCCCCCTGATTTTCATATTAATGAATGTGTGTTATTAGACGCGTCGAGGAATTAATGATACGAATGCACGCAATGTCATGGTCAACTTTCCTATTGAGAAGAAACGGTTGATGGTGATTCAAGATATCCAAGCTGAAGCAGGTGCTCTTCTTGGTTCAACACCTGTAGCATCTCGGAAAGGTGGAGGAGGGGATAAGGATGGCGAGAAAAAGGGGCCCGAGTATTATGTCAAGAAGCTCTCGGAACCGGATCTCAAAGGTATCCAAGCCAAGACATTAGCACATTTGAGTGTCAGTTTGCGTACCATGCCTCTCAGGTAAATAAGGGGTGGGAGGAAAGAATATACTGCAGGTTAACACGATTCTATCCATAGTTGGGTACGACAATTCATCAATATGCGTGGTATGCAAATTATGACGGCAGCTTTGGGTGTCATCAACAAGAGACACAAGTAAGTTGAATCTTTGGCAGGGATAGTCAAAGGGGGAGGAGGAGCTCAATCGTATGTATCTACATAGACGTGATCCTGAATTACAAGTTGAATCTGAAATCCTGCGATGTTTCAAGGCTTTATTGAATAACACTGTAAGTATATTTTTTCCACTATTAGATATCTATTGATCTGATGATATATATATATTTGTATAGGTGGGTGTTCGAGAAGCACTCAAAAGTCCACAATGTGTGCAAGAAATTGTTTATTCGCTCCTTTCACCTTCAGTCAACAATCGGCGTTTAGTATGCGAAGTTCTTGTATTCCTTTGTTATTACAAGGTGCCAATTGGCCAGGAACTCGTCCTTAAAGCAATGGATAAACTGAGAGATACTCGCAAAGGCTATGGACGATTTGATGCATGGTTCAAAGGAATGCAGCGTTCATTGGATGGGCGTGGACGAATGGGAAGCATGGTTGGTGCAAGTGATGATTACAAGCGTCTTGGTCTTCATGGCAGTACTGCAGATAATCAGCTTGCCGAATATGCGGTATGTAATGGGAGATTGTGAGGAAAAATATTCAATACTAATGGTTTTATTGTATGACCAGCTTTGCAATGTATTATTGGTGAATGCCATTATCAATGTGGTGGAGGATGTTGAAACACGTATACACTTGCGCAACCAAATGAATGCATCAGGATTGGAACGGCTTATGGATCAAATGGTGGAACTCAACAGTGATCCTATCGACATTCAAGTGCGTGAATACAAGTTGCTTGCCGAGAATGATCAGGATGATATCCTTGAAATGTACAACGAACGGGTGTTACGTGATCTCAATGATCCACATGATGTATTTGAATGCGTGCTGGCAAGCGTAGAAGGCACTCGCAGTTACGATTTCTTTCTCAGTTGTATGCAACATATCTTATTGATCCGTGATGAAGGCGAGCTCAAGGCACGCTATTTCCAAGTGATTGACAATCTCATCACGCAAGTTGTCTTGGACCATAAAGGAACCGTAGAAGATTTCTCATCTACATATGGAACTTCAGTACAACACTTGATGGACAAGTTTGCCGATCAAGATCAGTTACAAACAACACTGGAGGACCTCAACAGTTTGCAAGAATTATATGATGAAATTGTGATTGAGCGTGATGAACTACTGCAACAACTTGAAGAAAAAGGTGGAGGAGGAGGTTAGTATATCACTCTCGGCACATATGGTGTGATTGCATGCTCAAATATATCTTGCAGTAGGTCATGAGCTTACACAACTGCGAGAAAAAACAGCATCGTTGGAAGATTTATTACGCATGTCACGACACACCATATCCACATTGCAACAGAAGCTTCGTGATTTGCAAACCAACTATGAAAAGGATCTGGAAGGAATGCAGAATCAGCTTGACATGTTTCACAAGATTGTTGCCGAGTTTCAAGATGAGGATGGTGATGAGGATGGTGATATCGTTATTCCTCGTAAAGACTTTGCCAAAGCTTTCGGACGTATCAAAGCACAAGAATCTCTTGAAGGCAAAGGACCGAGAGAAAGTATGGAAGAGAGCAATGATCAACCCAAATCACCGGTATGACATGATTTATAATCATCAAAACTATGTTCTAACAAGGGCACGATAGGCATCGTCATTCAAGGATGATCAAGAAAAGTACAAATCCATGGCTATCAGTTTGTCTGAAGAATTCAAGAACCAGCTTGCAATGCAATTTGGATCAAGTAGTGGTTTGGCAGACTTTGTTGTTCCAGGTGCTACACCTCTTGTGGGATCCTCCTCTCGTTGGGCCAATGCTCGTCGACGACAAGCTCGAAAAGCTAGCCATGACCAGAGTATCAAAGAAGAATCTGATAGCACAAGTGGGCTTGTTTCTCCTAGCAGTGTAACATCACCAACCATGACAATTCAAGAAGAACTCAAAGCTACCTTTGCAAACTTTGGTAGAAGGTATGTATGATTTACAGTCATTGTTATATAGGATACTCAAGATTATATGTATATCTTAGATCATCAACGAGTAGCAATGTCAGTAGCAGCAGTGATGGCAGCCTAGAAAACGCGACATATCAAGTGGCAAGAATCACTCAGCGTGAAAATAAGCAACACAAAGACAACACCATTACACTTGATCAAGAAGACCAAGATGAATTGGCTATTGACACTTCCAACAAGCTATCGAGTCGAATCTCAGATACACCACCTGTATTAACTCTGGAAACTGAAACCGAATCCTTGGATATCAGTCTACCTAACACCAGCATTGAAAAGCAACCATCTCTTCTTTCACTTGATCATACAACCACCATGGGCGATAGTGATGACGAGCAACACTCACGATTATCAACATCATCATTTGGTTCGAGAAGAGGATCTCATCGTAGTGCAAGAGTATCAATTGATTCGAATCATGGATCATTGACTTTGGATACTATTTCTGAGTCGCAGTTAATGTCACAATCTCATATTGACGACAATGGATCTATTGCATCGAAACAAGGTAGTTATACCTCTCGATCATCCTCACGCCGTGGTAGTCAAATGTCAGTGGAATCGACTGCTAAATCACGCCGTGAAACACAAACATCAATTGAATCATCAGTGGGATCACGACGAGATACTCAAATATCATTGGAATCTTTATCAGCACATACAGAATCATGGTCAACAAGGAAACCAAGACGACAACCTAGCATATCTGAAACACCAGAAGAAGATCCAATGCACTTGAATGATCATTCAATCACTCAGTCATCTGCTGAAGATTCCACTCCACTTGATAATAATCCATCGACAGCAATTCCTCCACCACCACCACCACCACCTCCGCCACCTCCACCAGTTCTTTCTGATACAGCTGTAGCCAACAAATCACCCACGGTTCCACAATCATCATCTGATTCACAAGCAGCAGTGCCACCACCACCACCACCACCACCACCACCACCTCCTCCTCCTCCTCCACCAGGTTCAGCAATCCAAGTTGATACAACCAAGTCGATTTCTTCACCATCATCCAGCAATGACACCACTGTTAATAATGCACCACCTGCACCACCACCTCCTCCACCAGGTGCACCACCACCTCCAACAGCACCAGGCATGATAGCTGTACCACGTAAAACCATGAATCATCTCCCAAGTGTCAAAACACGTGCATTGCAGTGGCAAAAGATCAACATGGATAAGCTGAAATCAACAGTATGGAGCGCATATACTGATGAGAATGATGCAGCTTTGGAGAATCGTCTTGACGTGGAAGGTATCTTTGCCATGATGGAAGAAACATTTGCACAAAAAGTGGTCAATCGCAAGAACAAGGATAAGAAAGAACGTAAACAAGAGATTTGTATTCTTGATTCTCGCAAGGCGTACAATATTAGTAAGTACAAGGGATCGCAGATATTGAACGAGATCATTAATGATGATGATTAGATATTGCCATCCTTGCCAAGCTCAAGCATATTCCTTTCCCTGAAGTCAAGAACAAGATCTTGTCTATTGATGATCGCTTCTGTACAGAAGTCTTGCTCAAAAACTTGTTGGTCAATGCACCCACGCCAGATGAAATGGGCAAGCTATCCGTGTTTATGAAAACAGCACCTGAAGAAGATATCCAAAATCTTTCCAAGCCTGATGCATTCTGTGCCGAGGTAAAAAAAAAAGAATGGATACATGTGTGGAGATGGCATACTAATGCAGGATCTCGATAGATTATGACCATTCCCCGATTCAAAGAACGAATTGACAACATGCTGTTCAGATCCACGTTTACAGAGAGAGTTACACAATTGGGAAAGGTATGCATCAGAGGATTATTGTAGTCAAATATTAATCACTATCATAGAATATGGCCAATGTTATGGATGCTTCCACGTCATTGAAAGACTCGACAGCATTCAAGGACTTTTTAAACGTGAGTTTGAATTGCTTGTTTTTATAACTCGATACTTATAGTATCTTTAGCTTGTACTTATGCTTGGCAACTTTTTGAACGGCACAAACTTCCAAGGTGGTGCATTCGGTATCCGTATTGCCAGTATTAACAAGGTAAAATCGGTACAGTATACCATTGCCTTTGCTCATATTCATTTTTTTCTATAGATTGTCGACACCAAGTCATCTTCCAACGAGAGTACACTATTGCATTTCCTTGTCAAGATGATTGAAGAAAAATTCCCTGACATCAGTCAAGCTTTATTGGATGATCTCAAGCTATGTGGTGAAGCATGTCGAGGTATGTATGCTTTCTGGGATATAGCAGTTACAATGGTAACTAAGCATATGCACTACTTTAGTCACCATCCAAGATCTTATCAAGGACTACAATGAACTCCGTGTTGGTTTACAGAAATTGACCCATGAGCTCGATCGGCATTACACGGAGGAGGATAATGATGAGGAGATATCTGCAAACGATCGATTTATCCAAGTCATGACATCGTTCCGCGACTATGCGATCGAAAAGTTTGATCAATTGGAAGTGCGCTATACATCGATGGATGTTGCATATAAGGATGTGGTGACTTACTTTGGTGAAAACCCACGAGACATGAAACCTGATGAATTCTTTGGTATATTCAAGACATTCACATCCAGTTGGGAGGTAAGTTTGAATTGTTGTATATGAGGAGAGCATATCGATAAGCTGACATGCTGCATGACAATTAGCGTGCACGTGCAGATTTGATCGCACAGCGCAAGAAAATGGAGCAACTTGAACGTGCCCGTCAATTTGAAGAGCAACGTAAAGCACATGCCAAGAGAGCAAGAAAGGAAGCTGCCGAACTTAGCGGAGAAGGTATAGCAATGGAATCCCCCTTAATCCACCTCCCTAAATAGAACTGACATTGTTGTTTTTTAGGTGGCAATGAAGCTCAAGAAGCTAAAGATATTATGGATAACTTATTACAAAAACTGCGATCTGGCGAATTAAGTTCAGCTGCCAAACGAAGAAGTCTCAGTCAACGGCGTATGTCAATGGCTGCAAGAAGAGAGCGACGAAGAACACGAAGTGAATCGGTTGCTATCAAGGCTGAAGATTTACTCAAACACATGCAAAGTGAGGAGGAACAACCACCTTTACCAACACAACTGCCATCATCTTCATCTTCATCACCCGTATCGCCATCATCAACAGGTACTCGATCACGGAGCGGATCTCGAGCACGTTTGGCAAGTTCAGAGCGGATGTTACGATTGGCATCCCTTGCCGAGGATGCAGAGGATAAGGCATGATCAACCCACTCAACGTTTGCATTTTTGTATCTATAGACTTGTTGCTAATTTAGTCACTACCACTAATACCCCATCACACACAACGTACACCAAACTACCTCCCTCACAAAGCATTTGCCATTGTCCCAAAAAGACATCTCCCTTTTCCTGGTATCCTCCTCCCATTTTCTCCTCGCGCAAAACTTTATGCAAGTATCCAGGCAAAGAATAAAACCTATCCAACGCTTCAGAAAGATACATGTTCTCTTTAAAAAAAATGTAGTTGTATAGGTTGATCATTGCGTTTTATAATGTTGTACATGGATTACGTGTTAATGTGATAGATGGCTAGCAAAATGTGTCACGTTGGAGAAAAAGTCGAGTCTCGATCATGGAGTTTATGTATCATCATCGCCTTGTTCGCCATCCTCGGATTTTGGAGTGAGGACACAACGAGCTTTTCCTCCATAAGAATCACAGCATCGATTGAAATCACCCAGGTTGCCATAATCCCGGAAACGACAGTGAGTTTCTTGCTGGTGTCTTAGTTCACCCATTGTTCCAATACAACAGTCTTCGGTGAAAATAAAATCGATTTCATGACAAAAGCAATCGGCTGCCCTGGATAAAGTAGTAAAGAGTGACAGGGAAAGCAGCAGTAATATAACGGTGCGCATGCTTGGTAATTGTGTAAAAGAATGGAAAGGGTTACAGGTAAACAGATCATCTCAACCTGAGGAGTAAGAGATCCTTTTTATATGTGGATCATCTCGTCACTTTCTCCCTTTATCGGTCCAGCTGTTTCAGCCAACTATCTGGCACAAAGGAAACCAATTTATCGCACATATTATCCCCTTGATCTCCTTACTTTTGCGATCGTGTGCCTGACTCGTGCTCCGACATTGATGGATGGTAAGGAGCATGATGGTAAAATGAAACATGTCATCTTTCAATATTATTTTCTTATGACTTGATATTACAGGGTATCGATACATGTACAATACGTTGATCCATGGATGATATATGAAAACTGCGTGTATGACGGCAGCTCATTTGCTAGAGTGGAAATATTCATTGTCGATCAGAAAACTAAGAAACACATGACTGGTCTCTTTGTGGAACGATCAATGTGTTAACCTTTTTTTTCTCTTGTAGACAAAGATGCATATGCTGCTTGTGATTGATTGTTTCAGTAGTTCATTGATCTAAAGAATGTAATTTCATTCCCCATACATAACGCTTGGAACCTAATTCATTTCTTCTTTATATGGCAGTAACATTAAAAACGAAACAACATTCCATCAAATATAACTCCAAAATGGTCAACTACACTATACACCATGTCATGTGAGTCTATGCAAATGCAACTGATCAAGGAAAGCAAGAAATTAAATGTCCCTTGTTTGCTTATATTACTTGACAGCAGCAGCAGCAGTAAAGGAAATATTTATGAGCGGGAAACATAGTGTCATTGGGGAGTGTGTATATGCTACAATAAAGCGAAACGCCGTATCATGTTGTGTGACCCAAGTTGCAGATGGCAACAGTTACAACAGAGAGAGAGAGAGAGAGACGCGTAACAAAACATCATCACATCAAAAATGTACTTTCTTTCTTTATTGAAAAGTGATCTCCGGTTTGCTCGGAATGATCGGATATTACCCCCGTATAATGGTACACGGTTGGTGCCACATATACACACATTAGGGCACATTGTGTATTCCCATTTGTCGCTTTCACATGATCAAACAAAGATACAATCATAAAACAGTTGGATGTGTGTCATGGATATAGGTTATATGATATATAGATAAAGGGAGGATCAATACGGGAAAAGGGGAATATACATAATGTTGTTGCTAGCTACTTGGCTTCTCTCATTTTATAATCCCATTGCTCCATTGCATCATCGCCTGATTCAAGAAGGCTAGAAATATATATGTCAGTACACAAATCATCTTTCAAGATCGATGCTACTTGCCTATTTTGCTTCAACAAGACACATTCACCTCCGTTTTCCAGATCAATGTTGAACTGATAAAAGTATCCTTCTGATGTAACAACCAGGACTTGTGGAGTGGTGCTGCATACATTCAATTAGTCCATGATCCAGTATCAATGATCCCATAACCTTAGCCAAAGATATCTACCTGCTCAGTGCTACAAGACTACGTACACCTGCACTGGGAAGCTTAAGGAATGCGAAATCGCGTGCAGGTTCCCACATCTCAGTAATCATTCCAGGCAAGTATGATCCAACACTGCGACCCAAATGTTGTGAAGAGCGCTTAAGCATTTGTCTAGATAATAAATAAGACCATGATCAATCATCTATTTCCCCAATCATTACCATCATCCTTACCCGACACTGTTGCTACGTCCTCGAGTTTCGGTATCATCTTTTCCATATCCGTTACTACCTTCCACCAAAGGATCAAATCCGATGTTTCCATTGGGAGGCAAGGCAATCTTGAATATGTGAACGGTTTCGGTATCACTGGATACACAAAGCAAAGAGCTGACAGGATTGAATGACATGGAATAAATCTTGGCTGGATACGATCCTCTTCGGAATTGATATACTTTGCCAGCATCAGGAACTGAGAATACGCGAATGACAGTACCCTAGATGAAAAGACACATTAATCATCCATGAACATGCTCCATTGGAATCAATTTACCTTTTCACTTGCTGTAGCCAACAGTGTGCCTTCTGAATTCATTGTGATGCAACTGACAGGTGATTTATGTGCTTGAACAATGTTGACAAGTTGAATATTCAAAGCATCAAAGATCTCGACATCTCCTGAAGCATAACCAGAAGCCGTTGCATTAGCAGCTGTCGAAGTAAATGGTGATGTCAAAGAAGATCGGGATGGATAAGCAATGTAACAATTTTCGGAGGATGGTGACAAGGCGCAAATGGCTACACAACACAAGAAATAATGGGACCATCATTCATTGATAACAATCATAATGAACCTTACCAGTAGGGTTAGGTCTAGTGTCGATCGTATGAAGCAACTTCATGTTACTAATGTCGTACAGAAAGATCTGCTCTTCCAAGACCACAATCAGCCTCCGCCGATTCATTTTGACAGCCAAGATGGTTGTAGGAAATGTAAGTTCACAAATAGTCGATTGTCTCTGATAAATAAAGAGTGTCAATGGTGATAATAGGTAAATTAAGATGTAACAAGTACCTTGGTGTTGATGATCTGAAGTTGTCGAGAGTTGAAGCCTTCCTGGTCCGCTACGCCCACCAGTGCCACAAGAGACGTACAAAACAGCATTTCTACGATACTCGCACCGCGTCCAGCTAAAGAGAAAAGAAAATGAGCATTCACTTGTAACATTAAGACTCGGTTGTCAAGTACATTTGCTATAGCATCGTCCAAAAGGGTCGCAGTTGTACATTCGATACCCAGTTTCGGTACCAACAGAAACACAACTAAAGTCTTGATTAAAGTTGAGAAAGAGAATCTTGTCTGATGAGTCTTCCATATCGCCTGAGAGATTCATTGTGTAAAAGTAAACAGTGAAAAGTGAAAAGAGATAAAGGAAAAAGGTGAAACACTGAAGGGAAGCGTGCGTGTGTGTATATGTGTGAAGCACACTTTTTGTCCCGAGGCACCCACCCAAGCACATACACGCACACACATAATGTGACTCTACTACTGTTGTTTGTGCTATCTTTCCACGTAGCAGTAGCACCATCATCATCTTCATTATCCTTACACACATAACATTTATACAAACATGTTTGCAACACACTCATGCTTCAAGTTCATCTACTTGATCTCCCCTCCCCCCCCACCTTTCTTCCTATCTTGCATAGATTCATGGTTTCATTTAAAGTGGTGTCATTGTATTATTATATTATGACACATTGTAACCTTTTATGTTGACTTGTTTTCATTCTGCTTTTACACAATACAATATCCCCATCTCATTGTGAATAGTGCCCTGGATATGATTGTTGTGGCAAACGATCATGAAAGCAAGGGCTTTGTTCGGGTTCAAGATGAATTGATACTCAGTCTTTATGTTGTACACACACTCGGGTTGTGTAGCCGTCGGTTCCGGCTGCCCTTTGATGGTAACTGCTATTTTGCCTGCACAGCTTAAAAAACTTTGTTGCCTTATCCCACTTTCTTTCTTTTCCTCTTTTCCACACACATTTTTCTTTCTCTTGTCTTTTTCGCTGCTTGACGCTTCCATGACAGAAAAGGTGGGTTGGAATAACTTGCATATGGGTGTGGGTATAACTTGCATGAAGATGATGGGGCACTTTTTAAAACTCAACATGGTGCTGATGCAGGACTTGGAGCCCTATGGATATCTCCACTGCCGGAACCTCGCCGTTGCGGATCGTTATGCTATCGCACCACCAAAGCCTTCCAACGTTAAACATGTTCCCGATTCGCTGGTAAAAAAAAGATACTGCAAAATTCAATGTGTGACGCTATTTCACTTACGCTTTTTTCTTTGCAGTGCGTATATTACGATCTTGTTGTTGACGACCACTTGGCTGACAGTAAAGTTTCTTTGTTTCTTATCTCACAGTAACATACTGAACCAAAAATATCTTTAATAGCTTGCACAAGCTATGATACATTTTATAATGTCATCACATCAACCACTGCACGACAATCGCAAACACGACGACAATCCACATATTCACCTATGCCTGTAGAACAGCAACGACGATTCATCAAGGTGCGTGTGAAATCAAATGATAGTGCTAGATGGGATAAGGAAGGAAACACAGATTCTCATACACAATTGTGTTTCATGCATGAATATAAAATGCTTTATTAGAATGACGAACGTAGAATCAACCTGATTTCCGAGTTTGTATTGACGGAAGACAATTATGTAGCCAGCTTGCGATCATTCGTGTCGGTATGTGATGGTGTCGGGTATATTTTTGGAATCTCTTTTGACGTGACTAAAATGATACCTTTTATGTACCTAGTCGATCGTTCAACCGATCCGCTCCCGAGCGCGTGACAAGCAGCGAAGTATCCTTGGACCTTATGAATGTAGCAAGATTTTTATGAATGTGGAGCAACTCTTACAAGCCAATGAAGCATTTCGACTTGATTTGGCTAGATATCAATCCTCAGCCGTTTCCATGAACTTTGGTGACATGTGTCTTATGCACGTAAGTTTGACAGTTGGTATAGAAGCCGACGGAAGTATCCGATGATCGGAGAGAACAAGTTGCTGATTTGGGACGCGCATCAATGTTTATGTGGTTAATTAGATGCGGCGATTTGCTACTTGCTATCGCAAGTTCCTCCTTGGAGTTGAAAACGCACAATCATTCAATATAAAGGAGCAAAAACACAATGCTACTTATGAAGCTTATCTCAATGTAAGAATCTTTATATTCGTCAATGGATAATGTAACTCATCAAGTGGCGTGATATGCAACAGAAGTTGAAGGTCAATAAGGGGAATCAAACCGTGTACGACTACTTGGCACTACCAGGGCAACGGGTCGGTCGGTACACCATGTTTTTTAAAGGTTAGTGCATTTGACATGTCCCGTAAACAAGGAGCAATAGTGGAACTGACGTGGATAATCGCTTGATAGAGCTGATCAAGCATACTACCGATGATCATTCCGATCTGCCAGGATTGACTGAAGCCTTGAAAGCTGCAGAGGAAATCGCCAATATGAGTGAAGATTATCATACCAAGCTCATCAAGATATTTCACAATATGCTTCAATCGATTCAAAATTGCCCTGTAAGAATACATGAGCTCAATCGTGAATGAATGCCATTCTTATCATCTTTATCATCGTAGGCATCGTTAATAAGCCAACAACGTAGCTTGATATGTCACCTTGATGCAGTAGAGCACGATTTGAATACTGGCAAACCAGCTCATCCTGTCACATTGTTTCTCTTCACTGACAAGTTGATGGTTGCACGAAGACCTTCCTATGCAGTTGATGGATTGGAATCATGTGGACTAGATCACGAACGTGATAAATCTGGTATGCTATCGCTGCTAGCGCGCAAAGCTGATCTCACCAAGAGATATGATCGAAAACTCAAATTTCGAGGATGGATGGGCCTAAGTGATATTGAAGTCCATGATGGTGTTGCAGGTAAGAAAAAAAATTATATTGGCTGGTCAAGAGAAAATACTAGGAATATGAGCTCATCTTAGATGGTAGGTGTTCCTGGATCATTTACGCTTGTGGCAGCAACGAGTGAAGCCATTACCCCAACTGATGTTGACCCCCAAACACGAGATGCACTTGAAGGCTACTTTTTGGAAGATTCCCCTCGACTGTTTAGTATTTCATGCACATCATCCGATGGTAGTACAAAAACGATCCAGTCGCTGATGCAGGAACGGCAAAACTTTGTGGAACAGTTTGGAAGGCAAAAATTGAGCCTTCATCGTATGGGTAGGATTTACATCTCTTTTGTTCTTACATTGCCATCCACTTACTTTATGAATGATAGATGATGTTCTGCTTGATTGGACATGCTGCTTATGGAATGATCGTTATTTCTTTGCCAACATTTATCGCTTATCATCCTATCATCAAGTTCAAGCAAAGGTGAGAATCCACAGTTATTACCATCCTAGTCAATATTCAATGTAAAATTCCTCGCTCTTACTTATTCTATAGAATGAAGTGGCATTGGTGTATATCAAAGATCCCACTTCTCCCAAGCTAAAGTCAGCATTGAGCAACAGCTTCATGATTCCTCATATGCTTGGGTTGGTGTCGCCAGCTAATACTGGAAGGCACATGTAAGTTCACCTAGAGCTTTCATTTTGTATTCATGTTAATATTGTACCATTTTCCATAGTATCACAATGCGTAGCAAACTGGCACTTGGATGCACTTCTGACAACCATGGTACATCCGACCTGGAGCTGTCGACAGGAAACGAGTCTGAGATCCATCATTTTAGGGATCGATTGCTTGGCAATCGTAGGTATTGGCTGATGAGTGCTACAGTGGCAAACTTTAAAACAAGATCACTTAATAGTTTCTCAATAGTGTATGCATGTGACAAAGATTTACGTGAAGTGGGAAGAATGGCTACATCACTTTCAACCTATGGACGACGACGTCGATTGCGATATGCTAATCAAATCAAACCCATATCATCCACTTTTCGAAAGGAGCTCAATCGCCGTCGCAGCATGAATACCTTCAAGCTATTTTCTGGTTTAGGATCACCACCTGCGTTACCATCACCCAGTAATACAGCAGCTATTGCATCTTCATCATCCACCGCACGACGAAAAAGTGTCAACAGTGACGAATTTTCCAAAAACACTGGTTTTATGGAATCGCGTATTTCTCGTGCCTATTCTTCCGCCAGCTCCAATAGTAATGATTCAGAGCAAGAAACAGCAGTGGATATCTCCATCATGCATCAAGGCAACAAACGCAACTCGATGAATGTGCGAAGGAAATCATTAAACGAGTCGATTGCATCCATGTACAGAGTAAGATATCCAAGATACTGCAACGTGTGTGATATGCTTACAGTATGAATAGCCTAGTGTACATCCGTCACAAACAGTTTCATATGAGCTTATGGTATGTATGGTATTAATATTCTTTGACCATGTATTCTATACTCATTGATTTATGGAATAACTGTAGCCTGGCAATCGATCATCATCCAATGCAAGCTCCAATAAGGATCTTTCCAATGAGAATGTAAAGAAGCCAGCTCATCCTGTGCAACGCAAAAGACGTGACATGCCACCAGAATACCCTCCAAAGTATCCGGACAATAACATATCGCAACCCACCATTAGTACACGTTCCAGTTGTAATAGTCCTACTCATCTTTTCCCTGGTTGTCGCAAGAGTTGGGGTGGATCATCGACTCAAGATCCATTTTCCAGTCGCAGCACGCTAGCTACGCCTATGGATAGCACTCATGATTTGATACCACCACTTATGGGACGCCACAATGGTAGCATTGGTGGCACATATACACCTTTCTCGCATGATCTTCTCGGCACAGTAAGCATACAAGACGCATGGTAACATTAACGTATGATGAAAACTAACACATGTGGAATATCTTAGGATCATATTCAAGTGGATGAAAAGGTAACTGAGCTCTTGGCGCAAATCAAAAGCAATTCGCCATTGTCATCGTCAAGCAGCGAGAGTTGCCAAACACCACCACCAGCAGTTGCACCACCCAATCCTGTTCAAGATGGAATCGACAAGCTTATGCTGGAAATGGATATGATGAAAAGTGAATTTAATCGCAAGTATAGCAATATCATTCAAGATTATGAGGAAATGGGTTCAGTTGTTCGACAATTGACAAGGGAGCTGCGCAAGGTAATCCAAATCACCAGACCAACAATGAACCTAGTTATGACCAAGTTTGTGTTTTAGAGAGATGAAGAGCTTGCAACGTTACGTATACGGTATCGGGATTGTATAGCAGAAAATGATCTGCTCTATGAGGTAGGGATGTGGTACATTGTGCAAATGACAATGAGTTTCTCATTGTGTTTATATTAGGCTTTCAATCACGAGTTGGATCAGATGTTTGATACGCTTGGTTTCCAACGACATCAGCGACAACGCCAGCATATAGTTGATGATGACGGTGGTGGTGATGATGACGATGACGATGATACGAGCATTGAATCTCAACGACAACATATACATCATCGACGACCCAGCCATCCAAGCCCAGAAATGCAGATTCGAAGAAAACTGGAAGTGACAATGAAAGAACGTAACCAATGGCATCAAACAGCATGGTATGTAATCTGATATCATCTTTTTTTTCATTCCATTGTTACCCTGATACCCCCATGCGTGTATCAGTGCTTTTATATCTCACAGGTGGTTTGAACATGTAGCAAACTGGCTCGGGAGTTACAAAATTTGACACAAGGACTCGAAGTCGATATCCCAATTAGGCCGACCAATTCCACATCATCCCCATCACCCAATGTTCGACGATAACCCAACCTTTAGTCTTCTTCTTTCGATATACGATCACACCCTTTTTGCATCAAGTTTTATGTTTCCCATTCAGCATCATCGCTTTGTACCTTTCTATCTATGCACTCTCATCAGCGAACCATCTATCTATTCATTGCTATTTATGTTATTTATCATCCCTCCTATTATGCAACTAAGTTCATCACTTTTGAAATTACCAATCGTTTAGATATAATATAGATTCGAAATTGTACATAAAAATGTTTTCTTTGAAAGAGCAGTTTCTTTTAGGGTTATTAAGGTACATGATGCGTGCAAGCTATCACTATATTGAATTGATAAAGTCTGGGTAACCATTGTTTTGTAGGCGACATATGCTCATTATCCAGGTATTGACTTTGTCAAAGATGAGGATGAAGTGATATGCAAGTGGCCAATTGGTGATAAAGGTCAAGTAATAAGGACTGTTTCTGATTCTTTGATGGATGGTGAGCTGGGAGGTGGATTTGAGGTGGATATGAGAATGTAAGCAATCGATAACTCGCTTAAAATGTGCAGACAAGATACTGATGGCCTTTTCTCGTCACCATTGAGCTTCAATAACACACAATGCGTTCATGATGTGCTGTAATAAATGATTTTATTCTAGCAACCGCGAAAGATGGTTATAGCTATCGGCGTTGCCTGATAGACTTGCTGGTTTCTATATATTCTTCCCATTCCCAATCGTCGTATGTGTGATCATCGTTGTCGTGATCCAGTTGCTTTTGAGCTTGGGTTTCTGATGTTGTTGCTTCACGACCTGTACTTTCTTTGTGATATTCTAATGCCGATATCCTAAGCACATGCTGTAACATTTCTTCTTCATCAGACCACTCTTCTTCTGCCACAAGTTCTCGGATTGTCTCTTGAGATGTAGGTTCTTCAGATGCAGCTTCTTCACTTGTCTCAGGTTGCTTCTCTGGGATCGAATGTTCTATACGTCAATGTGTTAAAATGAAACATATTATCCACGAAAACGAATTATCTTACCAACAAAGATATCCAATGTCTCTTTGGAAACAATCCCTGACAAGTCTACTGATATCAGTGTAATCGTACATCCAATTGGGAGATGACCGAGATACTTTGATCGGTGCCTATGTTCCTGCATAAACATATGTCAGTATTATTCCCATGTAATGCTCCACACACGTATACAAATTCATACCTCTGTCAAGATGATTTCTTCCAATGTTCGAATCACAGGTCGGATTTGAGATGGGAATAAATGATAATCACCAAACTCGTGTTTGAGAACGCGAATATCACGTGAATTCAAAAAGATAAACTGGCCATTTGCTTCTTGATAGAAATGATATTCAGGCTGACATGCTTCTCCTCGCCCATTTTGTTGATGTATTCGATGGTGAGAATGGTGGTTATTGTTGGATGATGGTTGTTGTTGTTGTCTTTGTTGCTGATGCCGTTCTTTGTGTGTATGAACCAAATCCAATCCAGCAAGTAAAGCTGCCAATTCATTATCTTCATCCACATCCTCGATAGCTTTGCCAATGCACTCTGCATCCTTGTCATATTCTGCTTCCATATATTCTGGTTTGGCTAGCATGAATCTCGAAAACTGCATGGCGAGAGGTGCTGTATTCCAAGGGATCAACGAGGTATTGGTGGTAGTACTAGTCGCATTGGATGCTGGCAAGGCAAACATGGAATTTGCATTACGATGTACTAGGCATAAATCAATAGAATCGCCTGCGTTGTATGTCTTGCTTTCTAGGACCTTGACGGGCTTGAGATCACGTGGACCAAGGATACAATCCCAGCAAATGGGACATGCTTTATGTTCTTGGAGACAATGCAAGATGCAACCAAGACAAAACACGTGACCACACCGAGCAATACGTGCAGCTGTAGGTGAATCCAAACAAATTGGGCATGAAGACATTCCATATAATAACTACAAGTGGCAGAATACATGAGTTGTTGTTACTGATTATCGTTCATGACCCATTAAACTTACCACTTGTTCAATCCAATCCCAATCAAAAGAAACATCTGGATCGTTCAACTGTTTTGTATAATCACCAGATGCATCGAGTAGGAATCGAAAGCTTGATAAGGAGATTAGATCATAACGAGCAAGATAAGCTTGCATGAATGTCGCCACTCACTTTGCATTGAGATAATCTTCTTTCTTATATGGCTTATAACATGTGCCATTATTCGTTGACCTTGGTAGAGTCTCTTCAGTAGTCTCGCGTTCAGGTAGCGTAAAGTTCAGGAGGTGATTCAAGGAAGCTTGTCGTTGCTTGCGCTGTTGCCGTCGGTGAACGTAATGAGCGTCTAGTCAAAGTTATTGTTAGAATGCAAAGGTCGTATCGCGCCCAATGTATATTGTCAAGTACCTGAATTCCCCCGTTCTTCGTAATGTGGGCTGCTTTGGTAACGAGCATTCATGATAAGAAGAAGGTTTTTGAAGTAGAGGGGTTTCGAGTAACCGCAGTATAATATCTCAACTTGGCAATAAATTGAATTTATCATTGGTGGAGTAGCATTTGCCGGTTCCTCAACCACGACCACCACACACAACACGTCAATCATGGACAACGAGCCAGCAACCAAACGATTGAAATTATCACTTGAACCCTCTCTCGATCAAATACCAGTCGACATTGAGGATAATGGCCAAGAGATCTTTAAAAAGTATCCTATTTTATCTGCTTTGTTTCAGCATGAGCAATGTCTAACACCGTTATGCTTGTTTCACTCGTTCCAGTGACCCATCACTACCCGAGAAACTAATGGAGAATGTCGATCGTATCTGGTTCGAACGTGGCGAATGGCGAGATATCAGTGAAGAGAGTCTTGAACAATCTATTGCAGCCATGGATGATGATACTTGTTCCGAAGCCAACGACAAGGATGCCAACAATCAATCTGTCAGTGGTCAACCATCAGGCTTTGATATGGTCAAAGTACGCGAATCTGTACACAACAAGCTCTTGTAAGCATCTATAGAATAGGGTGCATGGTTTATTTTCTCATCATGTCAATGGATCTAGTCATGCAAAGAGCGAAATTGACGTTGCATTGGATGTCATCAACATACTCTTGTCTCAAAGTCGATCCAAAGATGTCGTCCTTCCCCTTCCACCAGGCACACTGCATGCGACTTATGTAGCCAAACCAAAACCCACCATCAAAGCACAACTCGAGTCAGCTCAATTGACATTGGGATTGAAACGCAAAGTATGTTGTGGTGGTTGCTATGGTTTTCTTTGTGTTGCTAACAATGGCCCTTAGCAACAAAGAAACGCATCTGAATTTCTCAAATCAAGTGCATCCAAGCTCAGATCATTGGTGGATGGAGAACAACAATTTTGGGAAGAAGCATTGGAGCTACGTCAAAACAACTGGTTGATGCATGCCAATACTGCTTCTGCCGATACTTCATTTTTGGTGCGTTATGGATATACCGATGGTAAGTAAAAATCAATGTGAATGATTGTATATGTATATTGATTGATTATTGCCTTCTAGCTGGATCCGATTTCAATGAATTATCCTTTGGTGAATTCAGCAGAGCCAATGATGACGATGATGAGGAAAAGACACGCTTGACACTACCACATAGCTTGTCACGGCGCATGGTAGCCAATGTCAGCATATCAAGGATGGGCAAATTGGGTCATCAATCTGATATGGGATCTGAAGTAATCATGGGCATGTCAGATCAAATGGATGAAAAATCAAAGAATGGTAAGTAATACGCTCTCATGTTGATATGTTTTGGTACTTACATATCGTACAGATGCATTACCATGCCTGGCCATGAGTTCCCAATTGAGCAAGATCCAGCAGCAACTTGTTGAAGCCCAATCCACCATCTTTGATGCAGAGCTTTATGCTTCGGTAAGGCATTGCATGAACGTGTGGTGACCATGTATTTATTTTACAAGTGCAGGTACTATCAGAAGCTCAAGGTCTTGCGAGCAACAATGATGTGCGCTTTGATGATGAAGAAGTCATTGTTACCATCGACGGACACGTGGATCTCTCTATTCGACGAGTGGAAGCATCAGCCATTAAAGATCATGACGACAAAGAGGAGCAAGTGGATACTTCTGTAACGACACAGCAAATATCCGGAAGGACATTCGATCTCGCATTACGATTATTACTTCTTCAACGTTATCGTCTTAATACATGGAAGACAAGAGCGCGATTATTGTGTCCCAATCGCAAAATCCAGCAATTGCTTACAACGATGGGCGAACCACCATTGCAACCATCATCAGGAACAAGTGGCGCCTCTGGCACAGCATCCAGCAGCACTGTGAGTGGTAGTGGAACCAACCGACGTATGCAGCAATCACGTGGTACCAATGCATGGCAACCAGCAGTACCTATTTTATCCCCAGCTTTGACAATGTGTAAATTCTGGGTATTGTTTGATCGTGTACGACAATTGGTCTATGATGCCATTGAACCTTTTACGGGTGAAGGTGGTACCAATCTCTCGGTGCACTATGAATTACGTGGTGATGGCTTTTCGGATCAACACAAACGGAGTGATGGTTCCTTATGTGGCTCATATCCTGGAGTGGGTGAAATGTCCATTAGTCTTAGTATCAGCATCTTGAAAGGGTAAGTGGCATTGTGTGCTTTGCTTATATCCTTGTCTCATTGAAGATTTTATAGACAATTCTTGCTCTTTGTTCTACATGAATCTGGCAATATCACAGTACGATTACCCCAAGGCCTGATGACTTTGAGCAACATTAGCGAGTTTCAAGCACTCCTCACGCGTGAAATCAACCTGATTGGACTTCGCATGGTGTGTGAAGTTGCCAATAGTTTCATCCGATGTACACCCGGCTTTCAGAATGCAACACCTAGTGAGCAGGGTCGATGTCTATGGAAAGTGGATGATATTGAAGAAACCATCAATGGCTCTATCTCTTGGGCATTGGGTCCATCAGCAAGTCAAGATTCTAGCCATGTATGGAGAAGCATGTAAGTGATTGTCATGATTGTATTCAAGGATAATGTCACTCAAGTTATATCTTTGTTTTGCAGACATGTACAATTGATCAAGACACAACTAGAAAGCAAACCCGCCTATCAACTTCAATTCCAATTAAGAGCACCTGCACAATCGAATGAACGACCCACATCTGCTTTGCCATCCATTACACGCGAGATATTATTTTCACGAACACAAACCAAAGACGCGGGCGTATTGACATTCAGTGAAAAGATCAAGCTCATTGTTGAAGAACTAGTACAAGAAGCAGCTTCATCCATGAAATCCCCATAATGAGTAGCTCTTTCATTTCTCTCCTTTGCACACACACACACACACGCATATTTGTACATTTCTTTGTATTCCAATCATACCTTTACAGTAAAACAAGCTGATCCTTTTATCCCTTTTTGCTTGCAACTGGTTCCAGACCTTATGAAAATTGGTATGACAAGCGTGGCGTTATGCATATGCATCAGGATAACTTGTAACAAGATATCAATCATAATCTCCCCTTTGTAACATGGGGATAGAGTGTAGGTAGGTTTGCATGCAGTAGAGCTGCAGGAACATAATCTATTACAAAAGTAACCTCTTAAAGTGTAACTGTGTACTGAATCTAAGAATGACAAGGCGTTGCTCTCAGATGTGCTATAATAAAGAAATATTTCTCAATGGGGCATATCCTTCACGTCTTTACAAATGTGTGAGCTTGTAACGCCTACACTATATCGTTACGACGAGCTCCCTTTTATTATAACGTCATCCATATCGTGTCGTTCTCCTTATGGTCTAAAATACCCCTTTTTGTCACTCCAAAACTGTCACGCATGTGTGGCAGCGTTATAGTCTGCCGATTTCTTGATATGTATTACGACAGCTAAGCGCTAAGGATATACATCCAACCTTAAATTCCTTAGGATGTTTGTACAGACTGTTTTATAATACCAGCAATGTGGATCAAAAATGACATGATGGATGTTGACGCCATTCTTCTTCCACGACAAGCATAAGCAATGAGGGTCAAATCTCCTCATGTATCGAGAATCTGTTGTGTGTGTGTGTGTGTGTGGGAAGATTTCAAGAGTTGACAAGCTTGCATAAGGGAAGCAATGCGTGGGTGAATGAGAAAAACCCATCATCACGCACGAGTCAGCTGAGCTTGTTTCTCAAGGAATTGCATCATGGCCATGATGATACACAGCTGTATTTGTTTTCCCTTTTTTCGCAACAGAAGATTATCTGTGCATCCACGCCATCTCAAGCTTTCAAGTGTGTGTATAAGGAATGTGGGGTAAGGGGTGCAACGAAGGGGGGGTCTATGATGATCGTCGTGAATGAAAAACTGCATTAACGATGAAAGAGCATCACTCTTTATTCATTTTCTACATGCTGCCAAGCAATGTGATAAATGACTTTTAGGGCTAGTTGCCGATGCTACGCAAAAGAGATTGATGAATATCCATATGACCACGCGATTGATAAGCAAAACGTGAGCTGGCTCCCATTTTACTGTTGTACATCATGACAACAGTCAAATATAATCTGACCATTTATATAATTCTTCCTCTTGGCCCGCTTGTTGAGCTTCTACTTTTTTACTACTCTTACTCATGCAATCTCATCCACTTGATTTATTCTTCTAAAGGATATCACCCGATAAAGAAGGTTGGAAAAAGGCAGTAAAGGGAAAGAGGAGGAAGTTGCATCGTACAACCCAAAATCGTCGGTACAACAACAGAACAAGGGGTGACACAAACGCAAGTGTAACAAACACTAATGGTTTTCCTAATATGCCACGTGCTTCAACTTTCTTTCTATTCGGTTGATTGATTGCAACAATGAAGGATTCCAAGTTACATAGCAATGTTGTACATGGTAAATAGGCACTAACAATGATGAGCGGTATATATGCTACAGGTGGGAAGGAAGGAAATGTTCTTCCATATGGATTAGTGATGAAACATGCATAAAGAAAGCGATACAGTGGCGTCCTGTAGTATGTTTTGGGCGATCACTTTTACAATCGCTCTGATCCTTTGACTCCCCCACTTGCAATGATGATTTCAACCATGAGATACCATGATTGTTCCTTTTTTGATTATTATGAGTGATCGAAATGGTCTATGCAATCTGTAAACAAGGTTTTGGTAAAGCCCTGTAGATGCAAAATTTGCCACACACACACACACACACACAACACACACACATATCTTTATTATGGACCAAGACATTCCGGAGCAACTCCGAGCACCATGGTTCTCGCATGATATGACGCACATTTGTATATTGTGCAAGAATAGTTTGATAGCAAAGCCATAAGAAAGGGGGGAGGGGGTGACAAGCACTTTCAATTTGTCACACATTCCATGTAAGAAAAAAAAACGATCTCGACCACCCCCTCGGCATTCCGGATGTGGTAGATAAAAGGGAGTTTTGATAGTTTATTCATATTGCTGTTGTTGATATTGCTGGTGCAAATAATCATTTACATAATGTTCAGGCACCCCGACAAAAAGAAGAAAGAAAATGAAAAGTCGGGGGGAGAAAGAGTGGAAGGATGGAAGGGAGAAAAATGGTGTCAAAGCAAAGTAGGTGTCAAGCGGGTTTGCCCGGTTACGTCAGTGGGGTCACATTGGCTTTTTTGTACCACGAGAAATGACATCATTAAAGTGCTTCCAGAACACGTTCTTCATTTTTTTAGCCATCCTTTGCTGATACCAATGGGACACAACCTTGCAGCATGTAGAGAAAGTCAAAAGGAAAACGGGTCACTGATGAGGAGAAAAGAGACCATGACCATAAAACTCGATACCACACCACTATTACATACACAGCAAGGATGTTTCTAGAAGATATTATCCATGGCATATAGTACACTCATACACACATACATATCACATATTACAACGAAACGACATCTTTGAAAGATGTTGCTCAGACCACTATTTTTTCTATACTGAGTTGAGCGCCTTGTTTTTTTTTCGCAACCCATATTACGTGGCACTAGAATCCCTTTCTCCCCCGCCCAACATCTCCCAGTTGTTTTCTTTTCCCTTTTTCCTCCTTTGTCTCACACACAACACAACACACCACCACTTTGCTGCAACTTGCATTCCTCACTCAACCTGATTCGCGACACGTGCTCGACTCTTTTAATTGTTGGACCATTTTCCGCAAAACGACATTACGACGGACGAATCGTGCATGACGAGAGATGCGACTTTGGGCACCTCAGCCGCGTGGGAGCCCAACAAGTCGCTTCAACAAACGATACGTCGACAACAATTACCATCAGCGTGTTTAGAACGTATATTTGGCTATTTGAGCAGTAGATCCGATTTAGTGCATGCAGCTCTAGTGTGTCGTGCATGGACAACTCCAGCGTTAAAATTGATATGGACCCATTTTCGTTTCATACGAGAACGTGATTTCGAGCGAGTGTTTTCAATTATGGCTCGACAAAATGTATCACGACCTTATGGCACTTATGTCAAAGCACTTGATCTTGTACATGCAGACCGGGAATTTCTCGTTAGTCCTAATGTCATTTTACTTGTTACTGCTTTGTGTCCCAATCTTGAATCCATATCCATCACTATTCATCATACTCGACCTGTGGCTCCACCGGTAGTTCCACCCATTCTACAAAATCGTCCCGTTTTACCACCTATTCGTCGTCCTGGAGACGCTCAACCTGTACGTCCACAACCAGCTGCACCACTTCATCAACAACATCATAATAATCATCATGCAAACAATATTCGTTCACCACCACAACCACAACCTATTAACAACAATCATCAGCATCCTCATCCTCATCCTCCACAACAACAACAGCAACAACGTCAATACAATCACTCATTACCACTTGCTCATTTCGCTCACAATTGTCGTAAATTGAAAACCATACGATTGACATCCTATACACCAAAAACTGATGATTCGGTTTATGAGATGGCAAAATATATGCAATCTGGTACATTGGAATCCATCATGTTGACAGGCTGTGGGACTTTACAATCATCAACATTGGTCAAGTTGGCTATCACCAATCCACAATTACGACATATTGAAATCATGGGCAATACTCCTGTTAGTGATTCAAGTTTACGTGCACTTGCAGAACGATGTGGACCCCATCTCGAAAGTATCAGTATTGGCAATGCATACAATCTCACCGACAAGTCAATCACTGCAGTTGCCAAGTATTGCAAGAATCTAAAGTTACTCAAACTCTTCAACAATGCTGATGGCAATCGCTTAAGTGAGAATACCTTGCTAGATCTCTTGGAACGATGCATCCATTTACGCCTTATCAGTCTCAGTAACGCACGTATTCTCGGTGAATCCTTTTTTGCTATTGCTGCACAACGCGTCGAACATCAATTGGGTGTGATTGAGAAACAACACGGCATGTCAACACATTCAGGTCTTCAAAGTATGTGCTTGGGTGGTGTCAAACGACAAATCATTGATGGCCCTTCACTTAAGCATCTTATTGATATGAGTGCCAGCAAAAATGATAACCTTGACGACGATGACGATGATGATGATGATGCTACTATCCATAGCAACGGCACAGCAATTACATCCCCAACTGAACATACCCTTGCACCAACACCAACCCATGTCCCAAAGACTACTGTCATTCGAGGAAACACAGTATGGTGGCAACGGCGGCGACCGGTACTATCCATTAAGCCAAGTTAATATTCCCCCATCCTACTCACGATTTATACATATACTCTTCTCATCTTCGCCTTACCACATATATACACACACTCACATTCTCTCACTCACACAATGAGAATCAAAAATTCAACAACAGTACAGTTTGCACAAGACCATTCAATCGCTTCAATTCACACAACACGCGCTACACTATATACATTCCCCCCTTTGTGCTTTCTTCTTCTTCTCCTGAATATATCAGAGTAGCATCTAATTTAATTGTAATCATTATTCTGGATGGATATGGTGTGTGATTGGATATAGCAGAGGAGGAGTTATGGGAGTCTCATGATGCAGTGCTTTGCTCACAAAGCATTGATAACTTAAACACATTCTTAAACAGCATCATCATAATGATCATATCCATAATTAATATACAATGAATGATACTCGTAGTAAATCGATTACATTAATCCAACACAAATAGTTACAAGGGAGGATACAATAGTGGGAGTGAAAGAGAATATTACATTACGGGGGAAAAGTTAATGATATGTTAAAGTGGAAATGGCTAGTCCTTATCAGCAGAAGTAGCAGCACCAGCATTAGAAGCTGTTGTAGGTGAAGATGGCTCTTGGACCTTTTGATCTTCTACTCGTTCCACCTCTTGAGCTTGATGCTGCTTATTTTCCTCATCAGATTTCTTCCACACATATTTGTCTTTGAATGCCCAAATACTACCACCAAAGACTTGCTCCATCTCTTCAAGAGAACGTCCACGAGTCTCAGGTACGAAAAAGTAGGTGAATGAGCCCATTAGCACTGCACAGCAACCAAAGAAGAAATAGGTGCCATAGGTAATATCACTGATCATGATGGGTGTCACCTTGGCAATTGTAGCATTCATTGCCTGTCACATGACGTGTGAGATGTTATTAATAAGAGTATGCATATAAAACTTACCCAATTGAAAGCAGTGGTGACTGACAAGCACATGGCACGAATGCGGGTCGGGAAGATTTCAGAACAAACAACCCATACAACAGGGCTGATCCACAAAAAGTTAACATATGAGTATATCATGCATGATTGCTTTAGATTAAGCTTACCCCCATGAGAATTCATAGCTGTGATACAAAATTGAGAGAGCACGTGAGTATAATGTATCGTCAATAGAGGATCATGCTCCTTACCCAACAGCAAAGATGTACACAAAAACAATTGCCACATAACCTTTGGCGTCAACAACATTGATTTCATCACCACTGCCAGTACTTTGACGCTGTAATCCATATACCATTCCTCCTACGATAAAGAACGATACAAACATAATTGCAGCACCAAGCATTAAGGTGCGTCTTCGTCCCATACGACCATCAATAAGGAAAAATGCAACGACGACAAAAACCAACTTGACCACACCTAATCATCAATGTTATCACATGTTTTGCAATAGAAGAAGCCATTATCATACCATAAACACCCGTTGCAAGGATGTCAGTGTTCTCAGCTGTGAGACCAATAGATTTAAAAATATCGGGAGCGTAATAATTCTTTTTGTGGAAGAGGACTGTTAGCTATGATTATACCACTTGTAGCCTATAAAAGCACTTACAATAGCATTTGTACCAGTCCATTGTTGAAACACTTGGAGCATTACACCGATCAATAGACGACGCAAGTTGTTGGGTACGAGTAACTCGGTCCAGCGGGTCATTTTCATTTCACGTTCCTGTTGTGCCGCAGCATTGATCTCTTGCATTTCTTTCACAATAGCGGGATGCTCTGCATCCTGATTACGTAACTGACACAAGACCTTCAATACTTGATCATTCCGTTCTCTGATTTGTGCATCAAAGTCAGCTGAGTTGTCAATGTGTGTGTGAATAAAACATGTCGTGTAATTACCGTAATGCGAGCCAACGCAATGATTCTGGGCAGAAAAACATGCCAAGGAACAATAAACCACCCGGTATAATTTGAATACCCAAGGCAGTACGCCATTGTTTATCGGATACTGGGATATGACGCACGCATCCATAATCAACCCTATTTGATGAAAAAGTGTTGGTAACATGTTACACATTGTGTGATGCATAACGGTGACGATTCGCATACCAGTACGACAACATGATACCCAATACTACAAGGAACTGCCACAAGGTACCTAAACGACCACGCAATCGACGGGGAGCAATTTCGGCAATGTACATTGGAACAAGTGCAGAACATGCACCCACACCCACTGCAAAACACAATAAGTAAAGAGCTCATAAGTAATGTTATCTGTAACTTACATCCAGCAATAAAACGACCTGCTAGCATGGTTGAAACGTTTTGAGCTGCAGCTTGGAGGATACCACCCACGATAAAGACAACGGATGAAAACATGATTGTCTTTTTACGACCAAAAGGATCTATATTATTACCCATATGGGATGAGCTCTTGTCATTCGGTCTTTTATAAAAATATCCATTACCGGCAAGAAAATTGATGAGCAAGGCACCAACAGCACATCCAGCTTGTAGCAGTGCCACTACATCACCTTTGACACGAGCAATATGATCAGGATCACCTTCCATGCCAAAGTACTGAGGAAATGTCGGCATGGCAAGCACACCTATTATAGCAACATATGAATGATACTGATCCATCATGGTGTATTATGCGCACTTACCGCTGATGACACCAATATCATAACCAAAGAGGAAACCACCCATGCATGACACGGTAGTGGCGATCAAGGACAAGTGCTTCATATTGATTTATTACAAAGCACGCGCAAGCAGTAAGGATAAAAGTAAAAGGGATCGTGCACACGCCGTTATACAAGAAAAAGAAGCTGCTTGTATATATATATGTATACGAGTGAGAAAAAAGATGAATATGAACCTTGTACCAGACATATGTGGAGACGAGTGTGTTGTCCTACATGATCTAAAATGGCAAGCAAAGAGAGAAAGAGATCGGGTTTCCTGGCACAAAACACACACGCACACGAAAATCCACATGATGATCCTTGATTTGCATTCTACTCACACTCAGGGTCTTTAACAAGCTATATTCCCTATTGTCCGTTACATAACACCGCGCTTCTGTTACATTGATCAACCCCGGTTTTTCCAAGCAGAATACAAAATACAATCCAACATGTGGTGTTTCACGTGTATAGCTCAGCCTACCTCTTGCATTGTGTTGTTCATGGGCTCAGTACATGATGGGGCTTCGCTAAAGCATCCCTTTTATTGTAGTCAGAAGGGGTGGTGGCAAAGTGTGTGAAAAAGGTGAAATGCTCTGGTAAGGCTGTCAGCACTTGCTATATAGGGGCAACATCCATATCATTGGGCACCAAAATAACCCCACTTTTAGCTCTTTTCCAAATAAGCGTATATAGTTATCCCCACCTTGGAGCATAATGAGTGATCTGATTGTGTTAGTTGCTTATTATGCATACACAATCATCACATCCTTACTCTTTGATAAAGAACCAGACTTGATACCAACAGCCATGCTACCATTCTCTCTCTTTTTTTTATGAGCACAGAAATCACACTATGGTGTAGATAGAAAGATGCAATCAAGCCAACACGAACTATATCTTTTTCATTGTTTACACGTTCAAACGTCCTGTTATTGTGCTTTCATTGCCATGACCCTGATTCATTATGACATTTGATTTTTGTAACATTGAGATCAACTGTAGACATATTGATTGGATGAGACATTGTTTGTTGGAAGCATTTTGTGTTTGTGGGCTGTGTTATGTTCCTAAATGGATGGAATAGGTACGGAAACCTAAATTTGATACCGACACAGAAATGACATTTGCCACGCTGTGTTCTGCAGCGTTTCTTTCATACATAATATGCATAAATTTCATTGGTATGTATTGTGCATGGGATTGAATGAAATCTTGAATGAAAACCTTATACCACCACGATGATCGAACCCGGCAACTCGGCTCTCAATTCAAGCGATAAAAGCCCTTTCATTTTTCTCACGCGGAAAAAGACTTGATATTAAAATTATTACGGCGCATAAGATGATAATTGTGTCACATCACACATTGTTCAAAGGAAACAACAGATCAAAGAGGAAGATTTATAAGCGAAGGAGAAAGGACAAGGAGAAAAAGGGAAAAAGCATCTGTCAAATCTTCCGTTGTGATCCATGACATTGAGCATCACATGATTGCAACTCTAGTTTTGATTGGCATTTTAATACTTGGACATATATTTATTAACAGTGAGTCGAGTAAGCTAGTATAATGTATATAATTCTATCGGATTGACAAAAGGAGAGAATACTGTAAGAGGAAGATAGAGCATGCAGAAAGGACCAATAAGATATATGTGTTGTGAGGATAAAATATACATGTGGGAGTGAAAAAACTGATCAGTGACAATCATTGCTGTGGATCATCATCATCCTTATCCATCATAAGATCATGGTATGAGCTTGAGCCTGACATTGAAGTACTTGATGTTGTGGTGTATGCAAGTGCTGTAAAATTGACGCTGGCGGTACTACTGTAAGTAGCCGTGTATCTTCCAATGATCTTCTTCAAAGCTTGACTGAGCGATTTCCATGGGAATACCTTGACATCCTTTTCGATATTTCTTGGGCGTGGATTAGGAAACCCCATGACCAATCGAAAAAATGATGCACTTTCTACTTTGGATCGACTCACAGTCAATGGCTTGAATTCTTCAAGGTTGCGCCTGATCCTGTTTTTCTCCTCGACTGTGAAACGTACTGCCAATAAGCATTCGAGCAAATACAAGCAATCGACCGATGTAATATAGAAATCATCCATCTCACACCAATAAATACAGGATACTACAATCATGGATGCTTGTTCAGGATGTTCACTTTGTGATATGGGTGCAAATGTGCATTCAACATCGTCAGGTCCTGTAGTTTGTTGTCGCCAAAACCGTACCAAACGTCGTTGCTGTTGCCATTCCTCTTGTGTCCAATGCTGCACCATTGTATTGAGATCACCACGCACATGTAGATTAGCCTTGTAGGGAACATACGCGTATGCATCCAAATCTTGTGTGGTGGGTTGTTGAGAACTGAGAGTAGTGGGTGGTGGTGTTGAACGTGAAAATGCCATCATCATTGTGGTATCCATATATTGCTGTAACTCTTGTTGGCTGGGACTACTGCTATTGCTACTGCTGCTGCAAGGTGTTGAAACTGATCTTACTGTATCGGCTGCAGGGCCAGCCTGCATTTGCAGAGGTGAAATGATGTAAGGATGCATATTACTATTGTCCTGTGAAGAAGACGGTTGATGTGACATGTTGGTAGTTGATGTTGTTAAGGAACAAGCTGAGTGGTCATGGTCGTTATTGTTGTTGGAAGGATAAGAATAATCAGCTGCTCCCATTGTGATGCGGGCTGTGATATCGGATGGTGACAGTGTGGTTGGATCGACATATGCATTGTAAAAAGCGCGCCAAAAAAGCCCACAATCGTCAAATAAAGAGTGATAACGAGCCCAAGAACGGAGATGGTCACCGTTATAGGAAATATGCGAAAGCGGAGCATTGTGTTGTAGTTGATAGTACACCAGATCATACACAGATGATGGACAATGAAATAAGGAGTGGGGGGAGTCAAGGTCAGCGAATGAACCGATCAAAATAACACAATTAAATTACCTTTGTCATATCGGGTCGGATCCATCGCCGATTGAACCGTCACTTTGGTACTAGTGGATGATGCTAATAATGGTGGCGACGAAAGAATCATGTTGAATGATCCTTGTTCCTCACAAGTGCTCTTGATCTTTTCTATTAAACAATCAACAAAAAAATCCTTCTTCCAATCAGTCAATTTTCTTTTCATAGTCCTTTACAACCACATTATATATATATATATATATACCTTTCATCGGCAATACAGTAAAAAAGCAGCATCGTGACGAGGCTGATGATGTATCATGTCGTCCGACAGCCGGTTGTTTTCCTTTGTAATCATCACCGACATGCCGATCATCACCATCATTGTCGTTTTCGGTCCGCATTTGTTTTTGGATATCGCACGAATATGTCATAGTAGCTACGAGCCAATTATCCAAGACTTGAGCTTGTTGTTGTTGCCTTGCAGTGCAAATGATTACACGCACTGGTACTGGCATTCGATCCACAGCATCTTGAATATGTTCCTTTTCAGGTACAATGGCTGATAATTCGATGGTCATTGAATCAATCATATTGGTAGTTGTTGGAGTAACGCATGAACCAAATGCAATGGAAAGTAACGGAAGAATAGCCATATCATCCAGTGTCAAAGTGAGTCGTAAAATGTCGGTACCAGGCATGCCAATGGTTGGTGTGCATTGAATAATATTGGGTTTAGTGTACAAGTTTGTAGATGGTTGGATGTTGTCCCATGACCAATAACTCTGATGTCGGGAATGGTGTGATGCCGCTATGAACATGGTCTATCGATGAGTACGAGAATAAACCATACGTGTGTCTTTGTGATACTGCTTACATTGTGGCATGTTGAATCTTTGTTCCCGTGATGATATATTTGCTTGAACCAGAAGAAACCAAGGAAAGATGTAATCTCAGTTCGTATTCAACTTCAACTTGTAACTATGGAAACCACGACATTAGGAAACCGACAAGTTGGTAAAGTTGCAAATGAGCAATGGAGATCAACACATTGTGCCATTGAGAAGACGAGAACAAAGAAGGGGATGTGAATAACTCCGTCATGCATGTTGCAGTGAAGCGTTACACAACAAAGGTTTCTTTGCTTACCTTGTTGTCAATGATAAAGTAATAAAGAGAAGAAAGAGATGTATGGATATTGATATGTGTGTGTACATGCATTTCGTTTTGATTGCGCACCGACCGCTTTGGATAATGTATGCACGCCTGGATTGTGGGTCACACTCTACCGGATTCTTTCTCCACACACGAATGCCCTTCTTTGTTCCCTTATTTAGCTCCCAGACAATGACATATGCTATCCTTCCATCGGGAATGTTGTTTGTGATATAAGCCCCGACTCATATTTACACTTCATCACTTCAACAATCGATCAAACAACCCTCATTACAATCGTATAATGAATTAAAGTTTTCAATCATTCTCGGCGTGTTCCGGTGGCTGTCACTCAAAGTACTTGTTCTGTGTTCCAGACGATCATTCATAGTGAAACTAACCTGTGATGGATGTACTGAGAAACGTTGTACGGCATTTTATCTCTTGGTTAATATTGGGCACACAGTGCCATGTGGATTCAATGTGAGCGTGCATGCTGACTTTGCCTTATTGGGTCACTACCTAGAATAACATACATCTCCATTGTTGTCTTCACCCGTGCACTTGCAATAAATGATAATGATAGCATCTTGCATCAAGTGTAAACATATATATACATAGTTCATTCTCCTTTGTTTTGATATTATCCAAATATTTGGCTCATTATTCATCATCAGCGTTACAGTACGCACGCATGGCACATCCTGTTGTGTTTGATGTGGCACATCACGCACACTTGCCTTGAATAGCGTATGTCGTAACGTTAGGCTTTCCAGTAATGGCTCACATCCCATTCGCTTGTCACTCAATAAGTAAATGTCGGTATCGGTTACTATACACCGCGATCCATTATTCATTCACATGTCATTTGTTTTTATTGACGAACAGTTGAAGCACACCAATCGATAATCTTATTGATACCTTCCAACCAAATCTTTTGATTTTGTGTCAAAAAGCGTTCAATCGCCCAAATATGTACAGTATCAGCGCGACTGACAACATCGACCTTGACGTTGTTTTCCTTGAGTCGTTCAATCAACCGTTCAATATCATGAGCAAAGACTTCTTCACCACCAAGTGTCACAAGTACTGGGCAAACTCCTTCATAGTTGCCAAACATGGGAGATACATAAGGATCTTGAAGCAATGCATCTTGCTCATCCTTGCTCATGTTATCAAAGTTGGGGAATAACCAGCCATGACGATCCCCTGGTTTGAAAGGAAGACAATCCTTGGATGCATTGGTGGTATAAGTGGGAGAGTTAGATTCCATGTTTGCCCATGGTGAAATCATCACAGCACCCTTAGGCATAGGTAGCGGAAGACGTGCAATCGAACTCATTGATACCACTTCCTTGGATTGCAATTGATCGCGAATGCTTAATAGTAAAGTAGCTGTCACGTGACCACCGGCACTATCACCACCTATTGATGGGAGCAGTACAAATCAGTATATCGCTTGAGTTATACACGTGCATAGTAATCCACTCACCAATGACAATCTTGGAAGCATCCAACTGCAAATCACGCACAAGGTATGAGTATGCCTTTTCACAATCTTGACGAGATACAGGCCATTGTTGTTCAGGACACATGCGATACTCGACACTAAAAATGCGTGCACGAAGACCATGTACCTTTTCCAATCGATCAATCATGTGCAAGAATGACGACATGTACATTAACGAGTTTCCTATGCACAAACACCATGTTAATTCTCTTGTTGATGGGGATGGGGATGCACGTGATTCTCTCATCATTACCAAGTCTAAATCCACCACCTAAAGAAATTCATGCGATTAGATTAATCCATGTGTTACTGTTCATATACTTGAAGACATACCGTGAACATACATGATGACCAAATCGGCATCATTCACTGTGTTTTCAGCCCATTGAAGACCACCATGTTCATTGGCTTTGGGAATAATCCAATGTCCTTGAACTTCATCGCGATTGACTTTGATGATCGCATCCCACTGGTAACCAAAGGGATGTGTAGATTGATTCATTGCACGGCGACCATGGGATATAGGCAAGGTGAAGATTCTCTTGATGATCTGGCAACGAACTCGTAGTGGCAAAAGAAGCAAGGATTTCCGGATATTACCCAAAATGACATGAGCAGCTATAGTGTTGGGTTGCTAAGTAGGTATATTCCGTTTTGACTACCCATAGAGTTGTAACTTCAACATACCAAGCTTACGACCACTCTTGGTCAAAACAAATGCACAAAAGAGACCAATAATGACGGGTCTGATGCCTGGAACACCATGCAAAAATGAGTCAGGAGCCAAGGTAGTTACACTCATTCTATCGGCGATGGATGGTGTTGTCGAAAACGAAAGAGGGGTAAAAAAGTATGGAGCTCACCACACTACAAATGAAATCAAATCGTATTGTTGATCGTCAGCTCCGATCACGGTCAGCCTAGATTTACCCAATATGTCGTCTTGGTGTTACCAAGGATGTCCACCCACATAAGCGGCGCGCATTGTATCATTTCATCATGCGTAGCATATCCCATATAGCAATTACACAATGTATGTATCCAAGCCATCACTTATGTATTAGTCAATAAACTTCTTTATACAACTTTACATTGTAACATGTTCATGAGCTGCTACAACAAGAAATTGGACCTCTATTATTGTTTTATTGACTAGTGATTGAAACACACCAATCGGTAATCTTATTCATCCCTTCAGACCACATTGCATTATCTTGTGCCAAAAATCTTTCAAATGCCCAAATATGAACACCATCCTCGCGTTTAGCGACATCCACCTTAATACCTTGTTTCTTGAGCCGATCAATAAACTCTTCAATGTCATGCAACAATACTTCTCGACCGCCAACGGTGATGAGCATTGGACATGCACCTTTGAAATTACCAAACAAAGGTGCTGCATAAGGATTTCGTAGCAACGCATCTTGTTCGTCACGGCTCTTGTTATAGAAGTCGGCAATCATCCATCCATTGAGATCATTTGGTTTAAATGGCAAACAATCCTTTTCGAAATTAGTTGTAAATGTGGGAGAAAAGGTATCGAATCGCACCCATGGCGAAACCATAAAGGCACCTGTTGGCATTGGTAAAGGTGCACCTTCAATGGGTCCGTTGGGATTATTCAAGGCTTGCTGCTGTTGATCCAAAATGCTCAATAGCATGGTTGCTGTCACGTGTCCTCCTGCACTGTCACCACCTATAAAGATGTAATACGCTTAATAATAGTATGCTATATCAGTATAGGAGCTCACCAATGACAACTTTGGATGCATCAATTTGCAACTCATGCATGAGATATCGGTAAGCTTTTTCACAATCCTCTCGAAACACTGGCCAATTCACTTCAGGGCAATAGCGATACTCGGCACTGAAGATGCGTGCTCGAATACCATGGACTTTTTCGAATCGTTCAAGCATGTATAACAATGATGGCGTATACATTAAAGAGTGTCCTATATGATGATGAGACTATATTAGCAACAATTATTATATTATTAATGCATCGCGCATCCTTACCAGACATAAATCCACCACCTATCGAGTGAAATATCAGAAGCATTAGCATAATGGGAATGATGTACTAGCACCAGTCGAGTAATATAATCCTACCGTGAATATACATAATAACCAAATCAACATCATTGGCAGTTTTCTCGACCCATGTAAGACCACCGTGTTTATGAACATTGCGAATAATCCAATGACCGTGCACACCATCTCTTTTATCTACTTTGACTATTGCATCCCACTGGTAACCATAAGGCGAAGTCTTCTTCTCAAAGTTGCGACGAGCTTCATCAATGGGTCCAGTAAAAGATTTCTTGACGATTCTGCAACGAGTCTCATGCGGAAGAAGCAACATCGCCTTACGTACGCCTCCAATCAGTACATGAGCAGCTAAAATAGAATATGAATGTCATGAGATATGACTGGAACCGTTAGATTTCATGCAGAAACATACCACATTTACGACCACTCTTGGTTAGGATCAGGATGCAAGCAAAGGCAACAATGCCTGATAGACCATGTCGTATGAACAATTCCAAAGACATTGTTAAAGCGATATGAATAAGGGTAAAAGAAAGGGGAACTTTTTATACACACCTTCCAAAGTAATAATGGGATATAATTGACCCTGTTACATGATGAGCCCCGTTGTAACACTATCACCATGATTTGAAATGGAGACAGTATTGTTTTTCGTTTTATAAGACGACAAGGTATTCGGTTCATGGCAAAAATCCTTACCGAATCATTGACATTACAGTAGGCAGCAAGCCTATGATTGAGATCGATAAGTGGATAGCTGTTTCCTCATGACTTATCGTAGTACACTTTATTTACTATAATCTTGTTGTTTTCCCACAATAACTCATTTCATGCAATTCTGTTGTTTACATGCATCAATGTGATTTATCATAGTGTCTACTGCTGACATACGGTTGCTGCACACCAGTCAATGACCTTATTAATACCTTCCAACCAGGTTTGATGATTTTGTGTCACGAATCGCTCCAACGCCCAAATATGAACTGCATCGGCTAGTGTGACAACATTGACATTGACATGATTTTCTTCAAGTCGCTTGATGAATTGCTCAATGTCAGATGCAAACAGCTCACGACCACCATATGTCACAATCATTGGGCATACCCCATGGTAGTCACCAAACGTGGGTGCGATATCAGGATCCATAACTAATGCTTCCTGCTCTTTAGGATCCTTGTCGGCAAAGTCTTGTATAAACCAATGACCAAAACTGCAGTTGGGAGGAATTACAAGGCAGTCCTTCCCCGCGTTGTACGTGTATGATGGCGAATAGGAAGTAATGTTTACCCATGGTGATATCATAATAGCACCCCTGGGCATAGGTAGTGGAGTATGTGCGATTGAGCCCATCGAGTTGTCTTGGTGAAGCTGATTCTTGATGCTCAGTAATAGAGTTGCAGTCAAATGACCACCTGCACTATCACCACCTATTCGGATAAATGTTACCTATACCACATTGCTTGTGCATCAACCAACAACCTACCAATGATAACCTTGGATGGGTTGACATGCAAATCTCGCACCACGTAGCTATATGCTTTTTCACAATCCTCTCGTGGCACTGGCCAATTGACTTCAGGGAACAAACGATAGTCAACATCTAAAACACGAGCCTGTATGCCATGCTCAGTTTTTAATCGCTCAAGCATGTGCAAATACGTTTTTGTATTCATCAGCGAATGACCTACACATCTATGTTAATAATCCATCCGATAGGCATGTATGCATATTTTCTCATTACCAAGAGAGAATCCACCACCTGCGACATCATTCATATATTAGTACATGAGAGTTTTAACGATAACCATGTAACAGGATACTTACCATGAAAATACAATATAATCAAATCAGCATCGTTAGCCGTCTTTTCAGCCCATTGCAATCCACCTTGCTCGTGAACTTTTGGAATGAACCAATGACCTTGAACACCATCATTCCTATCTGCCACTTTAACAATTGAATCCCATTGATAACCGTATGGAGTGCTGAATTGTTTGTGCCTACGACGCCCTTCAGGAATTGGGACTAGGAACAGTCTTTGTACTATCTCGAGTCGAGTCTGGAATGGCAAGTACACGATAATGTTTTGTATACTACCCAAAATGACATGGGCAGCTTTTCATTCGATATAACCGTCAAACGAATGAGTGTGTCATTTTAAATATCAAATCCATTATTCTCATACCCAATTTGCGACCGGTTTTGGTTAAAGCAAATGCAATAACAGCAAAACCAATAAATGCTTTGATCATGCTTGGATATCCTAGGACAATGGTAGTTCGGCTGCACTTTTAAATGCAGAACGAAAAGGACAATGAGCTCAACAAGCAATAATAATAAATGCTTATATTAATAGATCCATGGTTGCATTCTTCAGCCTGATTCCAATAACATTGTCATTTGTTCATAGCCTTCCCTGCCATATCTTGGGCACCTGTGTCGGAAAAATGGCTTTGGAAATGGCACAATAGTATGTGTCTTACATAGGTTAAGCCACGTCGTCTCACCATCAAACTCAATATAATCCACTCGTAGTTGTAGACAATGGTGCCAAGCCATTCGCCATATGACTCCGGTTGATATACCCGGAAATCATTGTTAATGTATTCAGTAATAAGCAGCATATCTAAGCACAGTCTAAAACAAACTTAGGATAATGTGTAGCATGAATCATTGTCACAGATCTAACTGATCTCCTTTTTATTTAAGCATTCTCCCTTGGCATGAATTACTGTCGCTGACAGGACATGCCATAGTGCGGGGCTATGTGGGTGCTTATCCCCGTGCGACAATTCTCCTTTCTCTTATGATTTGGTTGCTGCTACATCTCCTTTCAACAACAACGTCTTTGATTCCCGATCCATCATGTCACCTGACAATGACAACGATGTCGAATACAGCATGCTGCAATCATTGCTTGTTCCTTTCGCTCAACGAGAATAAGATTGATAACCTTCCCCCTGACACACATGAGCATATTCCTATGATTGCCACATATTGGATCATTGATGTGTCATCTTTGGATATTTCTTGCTGACATTGTAGGGCACAACCAGTGCTTGTACTTTATAGTTTATTATCCAATCGCTGCCATTCAAGCACATAGTTTTGAGTGTGTGTATAATAGATGCATTCTCCTCTCTTCTAAGGTTCCCTCCCGCGTCGTCCCTTGTTTTTGCCTAACCCCTTTTGCTCAATGTGTTGGGCAAACCAGTTGTCCCCTTCATACAGATCACCTCCTTTTTTTAACTCTTTTGTCTGGCCAAAGAGATCTATTCCACAATCAACACAAGAGGAGAAGAGGAGAAGAAAACGGAGCTGACGAGGTTGCTTACTACATGGAGTGTGGTTGTGTGCAGATGCGTCATATTCTTTAATGCTTTTCTTTTTCACTTGCACCCCACCTACTACATGACTACACCTATCACTCATATAAACATAATTACTTTACGATGGATGCCACCTCGAATATGGTTCGAAGATCATGATCGGATCCCTTCATTTATCGAATTCGTGCGTTTATATATATAAAAAGCTATTCTATAACAATGAGCTTACTCAATGGATATTGTCTATGTGTGATTCATAGTTGCCTAAAGATATCTTTGAAGAACGAATGCGACAATTGGATCGACTCGTACGCACACAATGCCCATCTACACATATTGAGTATTATGTGTTTGTATTTGTCATTGCATGCGTCGCTTGTTCTGCTGGCTTCTCACTTGCTGCAAGATCGGCTGATATATCAATGTGGTATCCGCTTATTCTTTTACTTGTTCCTGCTGCTCTCAGTTATTGGACAAGCCGTCGACGAGCCACCTTTGTACACCGTATACGTCAAGTAGGTTCTCGAACAATGTCATTCAAGGTCAATGCACCATGTACTGATCCAGGGCTTATTACAGTTTGAGCTTGCACTGAAACAAACATTACGAGAATTCAACAAGACCGATCGTTTGAAATGGACATTCCGTCGCCCCAATGCACAAGATGCTTTGCCTTCAAAGTATAAAAGTGCCCGATTGTGTTTAGTGATTCAGATATCGCATTATACCGAAGAATTGCCTTCGTATCACACAGCTGTCATGTCATCCTCGATATTGTTGGATCAGCAGACTTTATCACCACCTCCCAGTTATTCACAAGCAAACTTGCAAGATGCTTCCTCTTTATCAGAAAGTACAGCCACTTCAGCTCCCACTTTATTATATACTTCCACCAATTCATCTCAAACATCGCTTCTATTGTCTTATCCTGAACCAGCTATACTGAGACCACCTTCTGTGGCTCCTGCATCGATCGGGTGTAGTAACAATACCGCCATCAATAACAATCAACTTCATCCTTATGATTCCTCATCCGGTTTACAACGCCATTGATATCCATAATACCCTTATTTCATGTATCCACCTTCTGTAAAAAGAGAGTCCTAGTAGTAGTCTAGTTACTTTGTCATCACCACCTCTATATTATCGAGACCTGGTTAATTATGTAATTGTGTTTCTGGTGTCATTTTCTCTTTAATTATATCTCATTTCATCACATACAACCTTCAAAAGCAGCATGATTAATATTCAACATTTGGCATGGATGTGTGATATTAAGAGATTACAGCGAGAATTGTAATCATGTGAACCCCAAGAGAGAGTGAGAGCGTGCATATCAATATTCAAAGGGGATGCTGACATCAACTGTTTTTATGAGTAGGGTAATAAAAAAAAGCATTTCTAGCTATCGTCAGTTGCAACAGGCGCGAGATCACGTGATTTCCGACCAAAAATGAGAAAAAAAGATACATCATTGCAAGCTGTTATCAACTAATCGAGGCTACCAGGGGTCGAACCTGGAATCTCCTGATTCGTAGTCAGGCGCCTTATCCATTTGGCCATAGCCCCTCGACTTATTTTTGAGTTTTTGATGTACATGTCATTTCGAAAAATTTCCAGATAAAGAAGGTACTTCAAATGCTTTATTTTTTGGTATTGTTGGATAGAGAACACAACGCTGGAAGCCATGGTGAAAACGCAAAAAATATCGGGAGGCTGGATAGTGCGCAATTTGTATTTGAAGGTAGTCTGAGATTTTATTAGGTCCATATTCAAGGTCAGAAAGACGCTCAGCAGATACAGGCTGCTTAGTATATTGTAGTGAGAGATGAATCGTAGCTCAAAATGCTGTATTATCGATGTTCACATACATGGCTGGATGTAATATCACATTTTACAAAACAGCAAATGAATGCAAGTTTCTTCTTGATCTTGATTATCGTGATCTAATATAGCAGTGAAAACAAAAAAGATGAGAGCAAGTGGATGATGACAAAAGTAATGTGTGCTTTATGTGTACAATAAGATTGAATACAATATGATTCAACAATCATTCATTTCATTTGGATCGTGTATGCATAATGCTGATGGATGGAAATAAGGATGGTTTCTAAAAGGAATGTACCGAGAGTGTGGTGTGTGCGAGGATAATAGCACATGTGTGTGTGCCAATATAAACAATGATTCATTCATGTGAGTTATGCATGTGAGATCTATCAATAGTGTGGTACAAGTGGCATGATTAATAATTGTCTCCTCACTGACATGTATTTGACGTCAACAACGTTATAGCAGTAGCATACAACGGCAATCATAAAGTCATTTCATAAAGTGGTATATGTTGGGTGTGGGGGTTGCTATGATGTATAGTGATCCTAGCGTCATCCCACGGTTATATGATTCCCCATGATTTTTTGCTTATCGTTATTGTGTGATGCTCCGCCGTGCCTGTTGTGTATGTGTGTGATGAGTGAGACACGTGGGTGGTTGAGACACAGATGAGTAAGCAAGGACCAATAACCTGGCTACGGATTATAAACATAAATTGTATGCATATAAGATAATGATAGCAAAAGATGATATATGATTGTGGTGGTTCATAAAGTATTGCTTACGATGGGTTTATCCTACTAGATAAGAGTGGGTAAATAGGTGGTTGGGGGTGGTTGTATGTGCATCGGTGTGCGTATATTTTTAGATGGAGAAATGAATGGATAATCCCAAATTGGCACAAACATATGTGTCTCTCTCTAACCCTTGATACCCGTATTTCGGAGGAGAAACAGTTTCATAAAACAGATATCATGATCTAGTCATTGGATGATGTAGCAAGGTGAAAGGGAATGGTGTGATTATTGAAGATGATGTTGAATGAAAGCCTTATAGAGTACATTGTGTTGTGTGTGTGTGGGAGATCACAGGGAAACTTTCCAGTTTATCCATTACAACTCACATAACAACGCCTGTGCTCCGCAGAAACACAAAAAAAAGAAGCATTTGTTTCTCTCTCTTTTCTCCTGCCCTGTTTTTCCTTTTTACTCTTTTCCTCTTTCCGATACTTGTCCACTCGTTTGCTTTATCTTTGTATATTCTTGATTGTCATTGACAGCTACCATGTCGAGCTCGGCACAAACCAGAACAGTTCGGCTGACTGTCATTGCAGCTGATGGCCTTGTCAAGAAGGACTTATTTTTCAAATTACCAGACCCATTCGGTATGCATTGACAACAACAACTTTATTCCAATCAAGTTAATGTGTATCTATTTAGCTGTTGTCACTGTGGATGGCGAACAAACACATACGACCACGGTCATGAAAAAGACACTGAACCCTTATTGGAACGAGAGCTTTGACCTGTAACGTATCACACCCAGCCACGATCTTATACATGACATGCTGACAAAGATATATATACATCTAGCCGAGTGACCAATCAAAGTGTGATTGCAGTTCAAGTATTTGATCAGAAAAAGTTCAAAAAGAAGGATCAAGGTTTCTTGGGTGTCATTAATGTTCAAGTTGGCAATGTCTTTGACCTGGATATTGGTGGTGATGGCAAGTAGATGTATAGAAGCTTGTTCTTGACTGTGATATTAACTCTACTATATAGAAATGCTGACACTTGATCTCAAAAAGTCCAATGCGAATGAAACAGTTCATGGCAAACTTATTCTCAACATTACTACAAACATCAATGCTCCCATCCGTAACGGCACAAATACCCTCGTCCCCGGCACAAATTCCCAAACGAATGCATCAAGCAGCTCCCTTATCACAAACGATCATTCATCACGCAACACATCTCCTACAACTGCAACAGCAGCTACCAATAGCTCTTCAGCAGCAAATGTTACCAATACGGCCACTACAGCAACCGCTACTACTACTACAACAACTGGAGCAGCAGCAGCATCCTCTTCCTCTGCAACAGCTAATGCCAATCAAGATGATCGGAGTGATTTACCACCAGGGTATGATGATCATGGTTATCATTGTATGGATAATATGTATTAACTGGATTGTGAATGGATTAGATGGGAGAGACGTGTGGATCATCTTGGTCGTCCTTATTATGTTGATCACAATACAAGAACAACAACTTGGAAACGCCCATCGTAAGTGATTGATTATATTGAATGAATGTAATATTAATATTCTACTATAGAGCACGTAGTGCACAAGAGCATCAACAACAAACTGAAATGGAACGTCAACGGCATAATGCGCGTGGTCTTCCCGAAACAGCAGCAGCAGCAGCATCGAATAGCAGCAATAATTTGCAGGATACTCAAACACAACCACCATCTGCTACACCACCAGCATCAACGGCTGGTGCTTCGGCATCATCAAGTGCTACTGCTAATCGATCATCACAAACCAATCCCAATGTGATGGCTTTGCAGCATAATATGACTACTGCTGGATCAGGTCCACTGCCACCTGGATGGGGTAAGTGTCATATACATCTTTCATATATTTCAATAGAATCATTTCTTACATGGTATCATAGAAATGCGTACGACACCAGAAGGTCGACCTTACTTTGTGGATCATAATACACGAACAACAACGTGGGTGGATCCTCGACGACAACAATATATCAGTACAATTGGTCCTGGATCCAATCTCCAAGTGCAAGTACAACCTGTGTCACAGCTTGGTCCATTGCCATCAGGATGGGAAATGCGTCTTACCAGCACAGGAAGAGTTTACTTTGTGGATCATAACACTAAAACCACCACGTGGGATGGTATGTATTACCCTTGCATTGCATTGCATTATAGTATATACTCACCATTATATATATATATAGATCCGAGATTGCCGAGTAGTCTTGATCAAAACGTGCCCCAGTACAAACGTGATTTCCGTCGTAAGCTCATTTATTTCCGCTCACAACCTGCATTGCGTCCTGTGCCTGGTCAATGTCATATCAAAGTGCGTCGTGAACATATCTTCGAAGATGCGTATGCCGAAATCATGCGTCAAGCTCCTGCCGATCTTCGAAAGCGTCTCATGATCAAGTTTGATGGAGAAGATGGTTTGGATTATGGTGGTCTTTCCAGGTAAGATGATTTTACATGGTGCGTGTGATGAATTGTATCTGACATGTCTTTTACAGAGAATTCTTCTTTTTGCTTTCACATGAAATGTTCAATCCATTCTACTGGTAAGTAACGAATCGGTTCATATCATGGATGAAAGGCGTACTAAAAACGGTTTATAGTTTGTTCGAGTACTCGGCTCACGACAATTACACCCTTCAAATCAACCCACACTCTGGAATCAACCCCGAGCATCTCAACTACTTTAGATTTATTGGTCGTGTTGTTGGTTTGGCTATCTTCCATCGTCGATTCTTGGATGCCTTCTTTATTGTATCATTCTACAAGAATATTCTCAACAAAAAGGTCACCGTGGGCGATATGGAGAGTGTAGATGCGGATTTCCATCGAAGCTTGCAATGGATCCTGTACGTTGAAAATCATGTATGATTTATGCCAGTGATACTCATATTTCTTATGATAGTGATAACGACATTACCGATGTCTTGGATCTCACCTTCTCCACTGATGATGATCGCTTTGGTGAAGTAGTCACTGTTGATCTCAAGCCTGGAGGACGTGATATTGAAGTGACTGAAGAGAACAAGAAGGAATATATCAAGTAAGAATATCTCTCATCATGAAGGGATCATCAGATGATTAATCTATATATTTCTATGATATTAGTCTTATTACAGAATGGCGTATTTCCAAGCGTGTTGAAGAACAATTCAAGGCTTTCAAGGAAGGTTTCAACCAACTTATTCCCCAGGATTTGGTCAATGTGTTTGACGAGCGTGAACTTGAATTGTTGATTGGTGGTATTGCTGAGATTGATGTGGATGACTGGAAGAAGCATACCGATTACCGTGGCTACACCGAACAAGATGATGTAATCCAATGGTTCTGGAAGGTATGGAGCAAGTGAAAAAGTGATCATATGTGCCTTTTGCTGATGGTTTATTGTAGTGTGTACGCTCTTGGGATAGTGAAAAGAAATCTCGACTCTTACAATTTACCACTGGCACTTCACGTATACCTGTGAATGGATTTAAGGATCTACAAGGCAGTGATGGTCCTCGACGCTTCACCATTGAAAAGGCAGGCGAGGTGACACAATTACCCAAGGCTCACACATGGTAAGTTGTGATTGTTTGTTACAGAGATACATTCAGCTGACACTCTCATTTAGTTTCAATCGTATCGACATGCCCCCTTACAAATCGTATGACGCCCTCGTGGCCAAGTTGACACTTGCCGTGGAGGAAACACTTGGTTTTGGTCAAGAGTAGATAACACACATCCACACACCTATACACACAAAATATTCTCCTTCTTTCTTCCCTCCTTTCCTCGTATATAGATATCTACAAATTTTCGTCATTCATACATCAGACAACAATGCATGTTTTTTGTTATCATATTCATTCGCGTATAATGCCCTAATATACTGATTTATTTGTGGGTGTCTCTTGAGAGAGAATGAGATAAAGAACAAGAATGAATCTATTTGGTAGCCTCCTTCAAGTGTGCAATCACATCAGCACGATCCTGGGCTTTCTTGAAACCAGCGAACGCCATCTTGGTACCCGGAATGTACTTTTTAGGATTCTCCAGATACTATTACCATGTGTTAGCGAGCTCATTGACGATAATAATCCTCATGTTACTTGCATCAAAAAGAGTCTGTTCCTCCCAAATGACACCCTTGTTCTTGTTGGCATCGGTATAAGAGAAACCAGCTACTTGACCTGATTTACGACCCATAATGCCATGAAGGTTGGGACCCACTTTGTTAGGACCACCCTATGGAAAGGATGAATATGGATTGAATCAGGGAAAGCATAAGATCAATTTACCTTTTCTAAAGTATGGCATTGTGCACAACGCGTCTTGAAGAGCTTTGCACCCTTTGTAGCATCACCTTCAGGAATACCCATTGTAAATATAAGAGAGTAGGGGGGGTGGGAGAGGAGAAAAAAAGTTGAAAGAAGATAAAAGAAGGAAAACAAGCAAATAAAAGAGAACAGGGGACCCGATTTTGAAGTGTAGAACTGGCCCAAGCCAAAACCCATGCATCATCATTATACACATACATGCATGCTTTTAAAAAACGCCCCCAGCACAGTATGTGTAGATCACCTATGACAACCCACCTCCTTTACTACTATAACCTGTACATAAATCCGAAGAGTTTTTATATAAGTGATGATTATAATACAAATGGATTGTCAATGACAACAGCGACAACAATCAATCAATATATGAACAAGGCATGTGTGAGTGAAAGAGAGAGAGGGAGTGTGTGTGTGCGTATGTGTTCTCGTATGGCTATGTGTTCGTGTGACCTAGAGACCACATGTATATAGCAGGCTCCGCACATAATCCACGTCGTCTGGGTCGTCAACTCTTACTCTTCCTATATGACAACTAGCAGCAGCAGTAATAGCAGCACTGGTGGATCCTCTTTACTCTCTTCCAAGCGACGCTTGAGTAGTTTGGACGACCACAATCAACATCACCACCAAGAACAGGCACCCAAACGTACACCAACACCTGATCCACAAGCTACACTTGGGAGTTTTCCTGGGATGGATCTCGCCACCTTTCTTTGGCAAACACCATTTCTCTTTCATTACTCATTCAACGATGCTGCCAAACGTACTCTCATCAAGAAATGCTACACGACACTTTGGAAAAACCAGGATGCTCTCATGGAACAGTACTTTTTTAAAGATCGCGTTGCGTTCGACGATGCGATCGATCGACTCATGTTACACCGACATTCTCGCACGCACAATCAGGATGGTGTAGAAAGACTGAATATGCAAAGTGGTATTGAAGGAGACACAGCAACCACGCAACAACCAGCACCATTACAACGATGTGGCCGCGTATTCCGAAAAGGAGAGCCGGTATATCGATGTAGGTAAGTTCATTCATAAGGATGATAACAAAGAACTGTTATTTATATATGGGTTCATTATGATAGGGATTGTCGATTGGATGATTCATGTGTTCTTTGTTCAAAATGTTTCCATGCAAGCAACCATGAGAACCATAATGTCTTGGTAGCTATCAGCCCAGGATCAGGTGGTTGTTGCGATTGTGGTGACCCAGAAGCATGGAAAACAGCATTGGAATGTAGTGTCCATGGTACTACACCTGCCAACGATCATAGCAACAACAATAGTACGTCATCATCATCACCCACAATACCACGACCTATTATTAAGCACATACGACAAACGATCATCACTGTCATGGATTTCATTCTGGTGACATTTGCACTTGCTTCGGAGGAAATCTCAATCCCCGCTTCCAATGCCGATATTGTTGAAGCCAACCAAAACGAATGTGCTATTTTTCGTCGCATGGGAGTTCCAGCACGTCGTCCACTTTACAAATCGAAACAACGAAGATCAGAAGGAGATGTAGATATGGACAAGGAGAATCATGGTGTAGATGATGATCAATTATATGTATTGGTGGCATGGAACGATGAAACGCATTCGTTCAAGGACGCATGTGATGCAGTGGAAGGAGCTATTGGATGTACCGTTCATCAAGCTAGAACCATTGTTGAAACGATTCACACTCAAGGAAGAGAAATCATTGGCACTTCTACCAATCTGGATGAATTAAGGACAATGGCAGCACCTTTTACTGCAATTGGATTGGGTGTTACAATTCGACCTGCACGTGATGTTATTCGAGAACAGGTCACCACGGTTCTTATTGACTGGCTCAGAGATATGGCTCATGATCAACATTCAAGTACTCAGATACGATCCATTATTTGTGAGGAATTATGTGCCAATTGGAAACTACCCAAACAAATCGCCATCATGACAGGTGGAACGCCCTCCTTTAGAATGGTGTCAGAAGAGGAAGAGGAGAATATCGATTATAATGAAGATCAGCAACAACATGAGGATCCATTGGATGAGGAAGAAGAAGAAACCATGATGATGGGATTTGAGACAACACCAGCTACAACCACTGCCATGGATGAAGAAGATGTGGACATGGATGCACCTGATCAAGAAGAGGAAGAAGAACAACGTATTCCATCGGATGTGGTGGTACCTATGCTTGTGGAATCCGATAGCAAGATCCTTTATCAAACTGAAAAAGATATCGCGAGTATTGATTGGAATCCTGCATGGCTTGTCAAAGATCATCGTCATTTCCAAGTGGAAGAACAATCGTTTGCAAGTACTCTGGGATTACCAACACGTCAAGATATCCGAGGCATGAATGAAACTCGACGATTAGCGTTTGCTGTGCAGCGTGAATTTGAGCAAAAGCAACGTCTCGATTACTTTTTGCTCTATGATCAACGAGTGTGGAAGGAATTACGAGTGTCATTGAGAGAGTTTTATATTCTCACTTTGGGGTCCCATCCAGTATATAAAAAACGTTTTGGTATGTTATATTTCATCTCAGTTCTATTTTATATATCAAACTAACACACTATCTACATAGGCAAGCGATTGGTACGCAACTATGCACGACTCGTGGAGGCGTTTCTTTTCCGGGATCGAGAGCCAGAGAATGCCATCATCTTGTTTTCAGTGCAGCTATTGACAGTACCTTCAGTGTGCAGTTTACTTGTGAACGAGTATTACTTTTTCGGCTTGATATGCAACACATTATCAGTATTCTTCATGACCGAGGAGATATGCTACGTACCCATCAGCAAACAACAGAATCAACCTCGTCGACTGAGTTGTGAATCACGTGCATTCCGTACAAGGCGTTATTTCAATGCATTTCATGATCTAAGATATATACTCCATGTGGAATTACTCAAGCCTGTGATTGCTCATGATGCAGTTTACTTACGTGAATTTCTCGAATTGATTTCATTGTTCCAAGCCATGAATCCACAAACTTGTCAAAAGGATACCCATGTCGAATACGAATCTGAAGTGTGGGTGAATGCTTTCAATGTCACTCTACAAATTGCAAAGTGTTGTCGTTCCTTTTCCGATTGTTATCACGCCTTGTTTACAGAGACACAACATGATCGCATTAATACTGCTCAAATCCTTGTACGTGCTGTGGCACGTGTACTCAAAGCAATCGATGATTGGGGTGCAGAACCTATTGATAAGACCCGTTTGCCATTACCACAGGTGCCAGCTACAAAAGAATATCGTCAATATGTGGTCAATTTGCCCTATGTGGAGGATGTTCAAGTTATTCAGTACGATATCACTTCTGAACCCGTGTCATTCCACCATCCATTACATTGGCTTCTGGCAGGAATTCTTGAATCAGCAACATGGTTGGATACGACTTTACTTGCTGAAGCTGGTTGGACTGAAGGTTTCTTCCATGCCATCAAGATGTTTGTTCCACAAGACGATGATTTATTACCACGTGTATTGGATTTCCCTATACGTACATTGGCGTTCTCATCACAAATCAGAGCTGGTGTATGGGTGAGAAATGGATACAATATCCGAAACCAGGTATGATTATATGATATTCGAAGTCAAGGATAGCAAACTTATTTGAATGAATTGTAAATAGGTGCATCATTATCGCGACATTTCATTACGTGAAACGACCTACGACAGTGATATCTTCTTGCTTCAATTTGCATTTGTATCCATGAACCCCAGCAAAGTACTAGCGACATTAATGGATCGATTCGATTTATTGGATTGGTTCTCGGGTGAAACGACACACAAGCAATACGATAATTCACAAGTGATTTTCATGGTGGAAGAGATCCTTTACTTATTGATCGTGTGCATATCAGAGCGTGGTAATCCAACCCATGCTTCATTGCGACAAAAGATTCAGCGTGAAATCATCCATCACTTATGCCTGGGTTCATCGGTGTATTCTGAATTGACCAAGCGTATCCCTGAACGATTATCTGAACAAGCTGATTTCGATCAACTATTAAATCAAGTGGCCAATTTCAAACCACCTACAAGTTTAAATGATTCAGGTCGTTACGAGCTCAAGGATGAATACTTTGATGCCATTGATCCATACTTTTGGCATTACAGTCGCAACAATCGAGGTGAAGCTGAGCTTGTACTCAAGGAACGATGGAAAAAGGCGAATGCTGATAAGGATGAAACCATGTTCTTTGTACGTCCCAAACCATTGGAACCCATCACTGGCCCATTTCAAGGCTTGTACCAATTACTCGAAACACCTGTACTTGTGCAAATGGTCACTTATACACTTATCAATGTACGACAAATGGATGAAGCTCACAAGAGTGACACAGTCATGGATGAAGTGCTCTATCTATTATTATTGGCCGTCTCTAGTCCCACATTCTGCAATTATGCTACTGAGCTGACCTATGGATCATCGACACTATTTGATACATTGATGCAATATCGCACTGATGAACAAGCCAAGGAAACACATGCACGGTTGGATTGGATCTTTGAGCAAATGATGACACATGGTTCTGATAATACACGGCAGAAGATGCAAGCATACCAAGCAATGAAAAAGCAAACTGGCGATACCACCACTAGCAATGATGAGGAACACGACATGTCAGAGCAAGAACGGAAGAAAAAGGCAGCACGTGAACGACAAAAAAAGATCATGGACATGTTTGCACAAGCTCAATTATCGTTTATGGAACAAAATGAGGATTTATATGAAGAAGAGGAAGAGGAAGCAGCAGCAATGGCAGCATCTAGTGAAGAAGTTTCCATGGACAAACAAGTGTGCGAATATCCAACAGGCACTTGCATTGTATGCCAAGAAGATGTCAATGAACGATCCTTGCCTTATGGCATGCTTGGTTTGGTGCAAGTATCTAATATCTTGCGCGAAGCTGATATGAGCAACCGAGCCATGTTTGACGAGATGGATCGAATGGGACCCAATTTGGATTGTACATGGCCAATGCATCAAATCTCTGATCAATGTGGAAGTTTCCCTGCAGTGCAAGATAAATCAGGCTTATGTGCGACTACATGTGGCCATTTGATGCATATCAAGTGTTTCGAAACGTACAATGCATCCATCGATCCACGTCATGCAGCTCAATTGACACGAAATCATCCTGAAAATCGTTTACGCAAGGAATTCACATGTCCACTTTGCAAGTCATTGGGTAATATGCTATTGCCCATCATTTGGAAGGGAAAAGTTGAAACGTATCCTGGTGTACTATCGAATGCTGATGAAGATGCCTACAGCCGATTTCTACAAACTGAGCTTCACATGGCTGCAGAACGATTACAAACTGCTATTGATCCAAGTCGACCTATTGGATTTGGTGTATGGAGTGCTGGTGCTGATATGCTATTTGCTCCTCGCCTACCCTCTCTTAAAGGCATGCAAGTCGATGTAGCAAGTGGCACGAGTAGTGACAAGATTCCTGGGTTGTCTACCTTGTTGGGAGTGGAACAACAGCATCAACGACGTAATCGCCTTGGTCCTACTGAGATGCTATTCAAATCAGCTGTGGGTGTGATTCCTGCAATTCAATCAGCTTATGTACGATTACAAGAAGTATTTTCAGTGATCCTTGGATCTTGCAGTCCAGAAACAGCGAGAAGTCTTTCAGCCAGTGTCAACAATGTGGATACTTTATGGGGAATGTTAGGCTTTACTATTGCTGCCATGGAGATTGCAGCACGTGGAAATGACAGCAATGGCCACGTGGTGTTTACACAGATTCCCATGCAAGCACAAACTTTATTGCGTATCCTTTGTGACACGAGTATGTCATACACAAGCCTTATGTGCAGCAGTGAACATGAAGAACTGTTGAGCAGTTCACGACTCTTTAGTACAGGTGCAGATGATACTGGTACTGGTACTGGTGCTGGTGGTGCAAGTGGAACTGGACCTGATAGTCGTGCCATGGTGCAAGTACATATGCTGGCTATGCAACGCTTATTACAAATCTTTGCATCAGATACAATAACTACGAGTCGACAAGCTTCTGAAGTGCCACCTGATACTCGACTTTACAATAATTTCCCCTTGTTGATCGACGATCCATTTATGGTATTGACGGAATTATCAGTGCATCTTGTTCATGTTGCCAAAACAGATTTCCATCCCTTTGTGCGTATACTACTGCTAGCCGAGTTGACAAAGACAACCGTTGGATTATTACAACAACCATCACCCGCTCTTGATGAATCTTCTGATGATGCCATGGTCGATGATGAACAAGACAATAATGATCAAGAAGCAGCAAAGGAGTTATTAGCCCTGGTGGCTAATGCTATGGGAATCAACATGGATACACATTCACAAAGACACCGTTTATGCCGGATGCTGAAAATGTTCACATTGCCCTATTTGAGACGCACCATTATCTTAATGATCACTCGCTTTGGACTTATGCTTGACCCATCATCATCATCACAACAACAGCAGCCATCTCCAGACAATGAATTTGATCGATTACTTGGCATATTGCGATTACCAAATTTAGCCACAATGATTCGACATCCTGACACTGAACAATTGGTGCGTGGATGGTGCAGCCAACTCGTGAAAGAAAATGAAAGGCGTAGCAGTATGCAAGAGGATGATGATATAGTATCCCAAGACAATATGGTGGGGATTGACAACAATGTGCGTGTGGTTCTCGATCTTCCTACACCATTCCAGCTCATTAGTTTACCTTCACGACTTGACACACTTATGGATGAAAGCACACGCAAAACATGTCCTCGTTGCGAAACAGTGCCTACTGATCCTGCAGTATGTTTGTTATGTGGTGCATTTGTATGTTCTCAGTCTTTCTGTTGCTCTGAAGGAGAAGAGGGCGAATGCAACTTGCATATGCTTGAGTATGTATTCTTTACCATGATGCACCTTATGCAACCCATCACTAATGATGACTTTTTATAGATGTGGTGGTGAAATTGGTATATATTTATTGATCAAGCGGTGCTCATTGCTCGTGTTACACAATGAAAATGGATGGTTTATGCAGCCACCTTATCTCGATGCTCATGGCGAAATCGATCAAGGTTTACGACGTGGACGACCCCAGTACCTTAATACTCAGCGTTATGCAGATACCCGACGATTATGGCTACAACATGGCATCCCTGCTTATGTTGCTCGTCAAATTGAAGCAACTTATGACGTCGGTGGATGGACAACATTGTAGAAATTCCTTGTTACCAATTAAAAAAGTCATTTTGTATCATCGTCAATTTATTGTTTGCTACACTACTATCAATCACTTGTACAGATCACTATGCCATTATTGGTATTGTTGATGTTCAACCTAACGATACTTGCATCCGTCGAAGCCACTCTCACCAAGCCATAGTTGTTCACAATATTCACAATAACAATGCTTGAATCATTTGCATCCACGATTAATGTCCCACGATTGGTATTGATATTCAGAATGATGTATTCGACTTGGCTTGTGTTCATATTGATTGTTCCATTGTTGCTGGCGACATCCATTACTGTAGACACTCGGCTTGGGCTCATACGCTGATCATCATCATCATCGTCATTATCATCACTCCAAGTTCGGAACAGTGTATTGCGTTGACATTCCTGTGCATCATCACTATCTTTATCGCTGCTGCTATCGCTGGTATAATGGTTGTGATCAATCTTGCCAGCACTGAATGACTGGTCTGCCGACATTCGAGATTCGTGTACTGCTTGATATCTAAAGGAAACCATATGAGTAATAATATCATCATTGCATGCATTAAGATACATACTCTGGAAATATATCCTAATAGAAGGTCACCTCGTTGAGATCGTCCTACATGACGCGCTCGAAGCGATCAGCAATACGTTGGGATCTGGCATGTGCGCCATGCTTTTACCGAATTCAATGTGTTATTGTCCGAATAGTAGAAAGAGTTGATAGTATTCTCAGGTTCGATACAAAGCGTTTGTGAATAAAGAATAATGCTGTGCCTGTTTGGAGAGAGTCGAGTGTTGTCAATGCAAATGTAGATTGCCTTTCTCTTTATGCAAGCTGAGATCCAAATTAAGCGAGCCACCACAATTGGGGGTGGTGGGAACTTGTGCTCAACTAATGAACACTAGGCATTGTTCAGGGATTCCTCTTTGTTCTTTATGAAAATGAACGTTTATAATGGATAAAAGTCATACTAATTTGAGTAATGTCTCACTTCAATCGCATTGCACATGTTTCAGCACCTTTCAAAGCAGATACCAGATTGAGCCTGACAAGGACAATTTACTTTGTAAGGGGAATGATCGCATGAAAGAATTCTATGGGCATGATGCAACAAAGCAATCGTAAACAACTTTCAATTCATACGTTAAGCTTCACGCTATTAGGCTGTTCACGTATTTCTAATAACAAATGAATGGATGACAAAAGAGTAATGATCAGTAGGTAATGTACTCTAACAACAAAAGAATGATATTCGTCGGCTCTCGTAGATTGCTTTGGCATCATGCGTTTGATACCAAGAATTCTCTGTTTCTCCCCTCTCACTTAAGATAACCTAGTTCAATAGACAACCCATCATCAGATCTTCATAAGATTTATATTGCAAGTCTTTTAAAGTTTTCTAGCTAGGAGCTGCTAATCTAAATACTGCAAAGAAGCGTTTCCAATTTGTGTCGATAATGTGGGGTGCCCCAGTTACCATCATCTTAGCAAGTCCCAGGAATCTTTCGCCGAATACCAAACTTATTGTAACATCAACTACAATCACTTCTACGGCTAGCTTACAAATGACGATGCTATCATTCATTCATTCCCATCCAAATGCTTTCAATATACATGCTCCTTTTGACCGAGCAATACCATACTTTATTGTGCTACAGATCGTACCCAGAGACTTTGATGCTATCCATTGAGAATTGGAACACAAGTGGTGATGGTGAAAGAGGTGAAATAACGTATCAACAACTGAACATAATGGTTGGCTTTATAACGATGGTGAATAATGGTGGTCGTGATGGTCGATGATAGTTTGCAGTGTGCGTGAGAGTGTATGTGCGTTGCGTTATGTCTTTGACGTCAATAGTTGACTAGGATGGATCTACTGTTCACCAGGACGTTTGGCGTTGCATGCAACAATCTTGACCTTTTCAGCAGTAACCGATTCTTGTTCAAACTTGAAGTTGGGGTTCTCAACAATAAACGTCCATACATCGTCGCAGAATCGATAGGTATGCAGATGACCCTATGGCTCAAGATCAATCTCCTGTGACATTGAACACCAGATTCAACTCTCAATGACTTACCTTGACGTTGGCCTTGTTACGGACATGTTGTGCAAGTGCTTCTGAAATACTCTTGTCAAATGTCGCTAGCACACGTAATGCAAGTTGGGGGTTAATATGGCCACTTTGGATCAACTCATCGAGCGAATCGGTCAACGCCATGCCAATACTATAATGTTTGTTGGTATGATAATAAAGTGCTGGTATAGTTGAGTCCTAACCTGCTATGACGATAGAGCTCATAAAACTGTGTAGACATAATGAGTAGTTGTGGCAGGAAGAGAGGTGTCGCTCAGAGCACCGAAATCCATTTTTGACATATATCTCGTCACTCCGCCTCCCGCTCCTTTGAAACTAATCCATATTCATAAGCCTAAATCATCTCAAGATATTTGGCATAAACAATGTGTATCTTTTATTGACATAGAAAAGAAAATGAGAAGGGAAATGAGTGGAGGCATATATATATAAACAAGTGTGATACAAGGAGAAACATATCATGTTCAATCGCTTTCATCCATACTATCTTCATCATCTTCATCCATGGATGCATCATAATCATCGTCCTCGTACTCTTGTTCATGAGTAGAATTCTCTTGTTCTGATTTGCAGCTGTTGGGATGGAACCAATGTTGGAACCGTTTGGCATGTTGCAAATCGCTCCTCTTGCAGTCGACACCATATTTGCATACTGGTCGGTTTTGAACGGCATCTATAGAATAGCGTATGAGTAAAAGTGTTGCACATCACAAAATAATTGATACATACTTGGAAGTTGAGAGAACATCTCCTGCACAAGCATAGTGGTAGCCATTTTGTTGATGCATGATTTGCACACTCTGCTATCACGTGTCAGGGGTTCAACCGGTAGCCAATATTTCTCTACATTATCCATCATCAGTATACAAGGGCAATGGATCCAAAATGATATGCCATTCTTACCATATTGCCGTGTGCGAATGTACTCATCGAGCTTATCATCAAAGACATCCTTGACTTTCTTGTTGGCATGCGATAGCTGGAATCGTAGTAACCAAGCTTCGTAGTCGGTGATAGTATGATAGATGAAGTTCTCCTCAAGTTTGTGTTTGACGAGCTCCTTGCATGTCGATGCAGTATGTCGCTGACACAAAGTACAGTACTCAGTATCACGAACAACAACAAGATAACGCAACTTGACACGTGCTTCGTCATAGACAATATACTCATTGTGGTTGAGAATGGGTCGGCTCCAATAGTCTCTTGATGAATAGTCGTATTTGATAGTAGGTCCAATGCTAATAGATGTGCCATCCTTGTCATACACAGCGTTGGATAGGTTAGGACCATGGGTACCAAGACCTTTGACCGATTGATAATCGCCGTTTTCGAACTCATAGGAGTTGTGGTGTGACTGAGGACATTCGTTGCCTAGGTTCACTTCACATAACAAGAGGAGTGCATAACCTGGATGCTTCATTTCAAATGCACCGCGACTTGAATAGTTGACAGATTTTGAAAACGTATCAGCAAAGTAGATACCATCACCAAACATGGATCCCTGAATGTTCAATGTTAATGTAAAGATTTCAGCATCATACATATGTTTCTAATCACTTACCGAGTGTTCTCCCACAGTCGATGATGGCTTGCATCGTAGACCTTGCTTCAGTAGACCCAAAAAGTTGTGTGTATGAGATCCATGCCACAAGAGTCTGCGATTGCTCTTGTTGGCTATCGAATCAAATCGTTCTGCTTCACCGGCACGATCGATCGAAAACAAATTGGCAATTTCATACGTGCTTCGATCAGCTGTAGAAAGCATATACTTTTTCACCATTTTGTATTCAAATGATGCATCATCGATCTCGTTCAGTCGACAGTTGAGCGCACGATAGCAGTAATCAAGTGGATGGATTTCCGAAGCACGTCGTTTGGCAGCAAGAATGACATTGGCAGAGAAAGTGAAATAGCTGATGGTATTAAGGCGAGCCATTTCTTGATCGATCGTTTGTTTGTTACGGAGTGGTGTGATTCCCTTTGTTTGGTTGCTCGAGGGTAATAGACGATAGTACTCGTTACTCAATTGACCAAGTTGGTGAGCAAGTTCTAAAGAATAAGAAATAATGAATTAATATTATGATCAACAATGGATCCATATTACTACTTACGCTTTCTCTCAGCATTCTTCTCCTTAGTCAAGACACTTGATCCAGCATCCTGGTACTTTTGCAACACCGTACGAGCTTCAGCAATAATGCTGTATGCTTTGTCAATTGAACTTTGTGGGATTTGTCCAGCAGGGATATCAAGGTCGATATTGCGATAGCCATCTTGTAATGCCTTAAAGTTGCAGAAAAGTCGCATAGTACCATGAATAGATTGGGGCAATTGAGATGACATGGCAGAATCCATAAACTTAAAGTCATCGAGAATGGTCAATTTCTTCTTGGGTTTGGCACGGATCAATTCAAAGCGTCCTGGTTTGGATACAAAAGTTTCAGGCTTATGATCTTCCCATGTATTGCCTGACTTGGAACGGAAGATCGATTTGAATTCGGCAATGGCTTCATCTTTAGTAAGGAAAGGTGTCTTTTGATGCATGCCTTGTTCTCCAAATGATCCCCAACGTGTCCATAACACATAAACATCCAGCACAGTATTGTAAATGATGGATAGTTTGTAGAACCTGAAAATGAGATTATGGATGAGATTAGCTTCTTGCTTGTAGGAACCAATCTTCTCACTCACATGTTGCAACCATAATAACCGGCACCAATGTCCACCTTTTGAAGCATAATATCATAGGGCTCTTTGTCATCATCCAAAACCAATCGGCCCACTTTTTCGAGTTGGGAATAAGTGTCGATCTCATGCACAGAATCGTGATCAATATCTTCAGTCCTGTTCTTTTTGCGTGTAGCACGTTCCTCAGCTTTCTTATCCAGAATGGCACGCTCAGCATCTGCATCTTCTTCCACTGATTGTAATGCAATGAAGGGTTGATCAATATCCATGGCATCAGCAGTATTGTCCTCTGTAACTCGACGCTTTGGCTTGGGAACTTCAAGGTCAACCAAGGTATTGTAAAGGTCCTTTCGCTTGCGTGCCTTGGCATAATCCATTGCCGTCATTCCTAAAGAAATAAAAGTTAGAGTGATCATTACAAACTTGCAGTGTAAGTATTAAACTAACCATGAATATCTTTCTTTGTTGCAAGCTTGATCCATTCATCTTGGTCAGGAATAGCAGAATCAATGAATTTGAGAACTTCGATATTTTCATGCGAATAAGCGTTTGCAGCAATAAAGATGACGATGGTTTGGCGTTGAGAATTCGTGTCATACCACTGGATCGGATATTTGGTCAAGCGGCAGATTGTTTGCATAATGACGAGATCATTCTGTGCAACGGCATGGAAGATTGCATTCATTGGTTCGGTGTCAAAAAGATCAACAGTATCGGCCGAAGGATTGCGCCAACAGCTGACAACATGTGGATTGGCACCCAACTCCATCAAACGCTGATATAAAAGAATCCATTAGTTTCCCATTCATTTTCCTTGTTGGTAGCAAAGAAATCTTACCTCCACTTTGATAGCATCATGTTTTCGGATAGCATGTTCTAATGGCGTCATTCCAGTGATTGGATCGATAACATTCACCTCGGGTGTAGAGTGCTTGAGCATCTTGGTGCAGATAGTTCCCTATCAAAAGGTTGTTAGCTGAACTCCATCATTCATAAGCTGGTTAGACACATACCTGGCTCTTACTACCAAAGAAGAAGTGATAAAAGATGCTTCTGGGTGAATGATCATCTTTAAGATTGACATCCACATTGTGACGAATCATGAGCTATGCGAAATCAAAATGAGCAACGTGTTACTTTGGATCATTCCCAATTTTAACTTACATCAAGTTCATCTTCACTTCCGTAACGATACATGAAGCAAGACTTGCCGTTGAAAGGCTTGACCTTTGGGCTCACCACATTTGCATTTGCACCTCTCTCGATCAGAATCTGCACAGTTATTAGTATACAATCCTATATCACATTGGAAGGACCACATTACCTTGAAGAGTGCACCAGTGGCAATGAACACGGGAGCAATGACGGTGGTCTTTTTGGTTGCAGCATTCAGAACATATGTCGATGGTGTATCTGGATTTGCACCAAAATCCAGCAAGTACTAAAATCACACGTCAATCAATAAAATACACACGTTGTAAACAAAGCATACCTTGAGCATAACTTCTTGATTGTCAACACAGGCTTTCATGATGGCATTGGAACGACCATATTGACTATCTTGATCGGTGGGTGCACCAGCACTGAGCAAAAGATGAAGCATGGCTGGTTTGTTTTGGCTAACGGCTGTCCATACAATCGATTCGTGCTGTTGTGTGCTAGTTCCAAGCGTAACATTGGCACCGGCATGCAATAATGTCTATGAATTGATCAATATACAATTCCATATACTCGTTGATAACTGTAGTTACCTCCACACATTCCACATTGTTGGATGAAACCGCATACCAAAGTTCTGAGAGTCCATCGCTATCCATAGTGTTGATTGTAATATTGAGTTGCAACAAATGTTTGAGCAATGTAGCTTGTCCATTCTTGGCAGCATAGTGAACTGGTGTGCGTCCATGTGCGTCAGGGCCCAGGGTAATATTCAATTGGGAGATACGTGTGAGGAAGTCAGGCAAATACTCGTTCCAGATTTCCCTATTCATTATTACATTAGCTTGTGTTTAAGATCCAATATCACATATCACACTTACTCGTTGAATGGTGTAAAGTCAGCGATAATATGCCACAAGTTATGTCCATCTTGAATGGTACCAGAAAGCGAAGCTACTTGAGCTGTGCTCATCAGGATGTCAGCAACATGGAATTTTCCTGTCCTGAAAGCATCACGCAAGGATTCTATAAAAGTTACTGAGATAAGTAAACCATTGTCAATGATGATGAATAAAGTTGATACCATACCAAGTGTGTTTGGATTTTGTTCCAAAATGACATATGCCATGTTCATAAAGTCTTGAGAAAGACTATACTTGAGAGTGGAAATAGGCTTGTCACCAGGGATTGTCATGTCATTGCCAACAGTAGCACCTTGGTTGCAAAGCATCACCGAGTAATCCACATGCTTATATCGAAGTGCGAGTTGCAGTGGTGTGTTGCTATCCGAATCCTTGGCATTCAATTCAGCACCACGCTGAAGCATGATGGATGTGCTTGAAAATGCGCCCACCATGGCTGCATAATGCAATGCAGTACGTCCAAATTCATCACGGATATCAAGTTGTGCACTGCTGCGATAGTTGCACAGAAATCGGATAATGTCAATTGGATCTGCCTTGGTAGGAACAGCCACATCAAGTTCCCATTGCATTTGCGAATACTTGTGCAAGGTCTCAAGTTCCTCAGGAGATGATGGAGCAACATTTTCTTTGTCAGTGGTGTTATCCTCATTTGCCTTCTTCTTTTCATGGTACTTGATCACGGCATTTCGGATCCAGGCATTGGTACCTGCAGCATTAGGATGGCCATACTTGGTAATTAGACGCTCAGATTCTTTTTCCACTTGGTCTTGTGCATTGCGTTCCTTGAGCAATTCCTTGGTCTTTTTAGCCATTGGCTCCAAATATTGCATATGTGGGATGACATCCATATGGGTGAAGGCAATGTGCAAAGCAGTGCGACCTAGTCATATCATTAAGTCACTTTGATTCCTTGTATTCTTTTATGCACATGATACACTTACCAAGAATATCGGTTGCATTGATATCAGCTCCAGCATCGAGCAAAACACGTTCAATACGAAGTGATGCATTGGTCATTGCCTTGGTTTGTTGCACTGCCAAGTGAAGAGCTGTACGTTGCTGCTTGTTGACTGCATTAATATTGGCGCCATTTTCCAACAATAATTTCACCAATGGGTACTTTTCTGCCAGCACTGCCTTGTGTAATGGAGTCATATGGTCATTGTCCTTCCAGTTCACATCTGCACCCGATTCGAGCAAGACTTTGGCAACATTAATAAAACCCAATGCAACAGCTTGAGATAAGGGTGATTCGTGAATGTTGTCAGTCACTTTGTTGGGATCCGCATGGCACCTGAGAAGTACAGATACAGCATATTCATTGTTTGCCTTGGCTGCAAGAACAAGTGCACTGTTGCCTTGTCGATCAAATCCATTGGTATCAAAGGGTGCTGCAACATAAGCGGTTGCCATATGCTGGAAATAGAGATCGGCAATAGCACGATTGTTTTGCTTGCAAGCAATCATCGACAAAGTTTCAAGCACTATAAAGATGCATTAGTTTTTTGAAAGATCCCACCACAATTCTTTTACTTACTGTTGTTCGTGGTACTGTGGCAAATGGGATGCTTTGTATGCACAAGAATCGTCTCCACAAGTGATGGTATACCCAATCGAAGAGCTTTCATGAATACTGTATCTGCACGATCATCTGGATATTGCATATTGGGATTGGCGCCGGCTGATATCAAATGGGTGACGGAAGAAACATCGATATTGGCATCTTTGGTCTTTTTCTCCAGTGCATCGATTGCATACATGAGCGCATTGAGATTGGTGATTTCACAGCAGGCATCGATATTTGAGAAATTGGACAATGTGATTGCAGTACACATATCTTGAAGAATGTGTTGATTGAGTAGCTCAGCAGCCTTCATTAAAGGAGAGAATCCTTCCTTGTTTCCAACACATGGATTGGCACCAAATTGGAGATACTGCTTCACAGCATTGGGTAACAACATGTTGAAATCAGGCTTGAGAATGTTGAATAGCTTTTCGGCATGCTCGATATAATGCAATTCGTTCGATGGAAGATACTCGCTCGCATGGAAAGACTTGAAAAAGTAACCACGCAACATGGCAGTGCCTGTGGCAGTATTGCCATCATCAACGATTTGGTTAGGATCACAGCCGTGTCGCATCAGAAAGTTCAATAAATTGGCATCTTGGGTCAAGGATGCTATTGTAACCAAATGTTAATAAAATGTATGCTATGGTGACCTTTTTTTGAATGACATACCAAAATGAAGAGCACTCCATCCTGTTTTCTCGGGATACTCGGACTTTGGACGATTTGGATTGTTTTTGAAGAAATCCTTGGGAAGTTGTACGGTAGCCTTCATATTGGGTCGATGGCGTTGGATGATCTCTTCAGCTGTAGACATCTACAAGTATGCATGTGAGATTTGACAACATTCATGCATGATTCATTTCCACTTACGAAATGGTTAAAGCGGAATTCGAAAACTGCATCTTCACGGATCATGGATGTATCATCATTGGAAGCAGTAGCCTTGGAATAGTTTGATGACGCCATATGATAAGTTCGTTTGATACGAGCCTTTTCCTCCTTGACGTGCTCACGCTGCTTATCGATAGCATAATTGACACCATAAATCATAGCAGTATATCCATCGTCGTTTGTCGCATCAATCTAATATGAAGATATTGTCAATATCACACATGTGATATCCGAGACAAACTTTAAAGTACCTGAACTTCCTTTGTTCCCCAGTTATTGATGGCTTCCAAAATGTTGTTAATGGTCTTAACACGACGTTGTTTTGCGACAATGTCCATAGGGCGTCGTTCAGGTAAAGTGTCGAGTTCTGCAGCCAATCTCAACAGATGATGGAAAAAGGTGTTGCCATTACAATCCTTGATATCCCAATAATTGGCACCGCTGCGTACAAGCTCTTCCATGATATAAGTGTTGCCATGTCTCATAGCTGTAGCCAAAGGAGTCTCCCCATTGTGGTTGAGCAACTCAAGATCGGCACCTGCAGTAATAGCCATCTTTGCCAGGAATTGTTGGCATTCAATGCCATCCTCGTGATCAAGAGTGAGCGGTTTGGCATAAGTATCATCTTCAAGCACCCATCCTAAAGGGTATTGATCGATAAAGAAGGCGGATTGGGCTAGGGAATGTAATACAGTATCACCTATAAAAAGATGTAAAGGTTAATCACGATGCATTGTATATAATAAAAGTATACTTTACCATCAACGGTCTTCAAGTTGGGATTGGCATGTTTTGAAATCAACAAACGAGCTTTGAGCTTGATTTGTTCAATATCCAGCTTTTGATTGATCGATTCCACGGCACAGCAGTGTAAGAGTGTTTTACCATCTTGATCCTTAAAGTTGACATCGATAGAATAAGCTGTAAGCAAATGTTGAACAATGGCAACATGACCCTTGAGATTGGCAACTGAGCATGGTGTTGTACGCCAAACGTTGCTTGCAGCAGGATCAGCACCACCTCCCTCGATTAAAAGTCGTAGCAACTTGAGATAACCAAAGCCGGCTGCATAATGGACTGGACGATTCTCCGATGTGTCACCCAAATTGGTATCCACACCCACTTGACACACCAGATACTTGGCAACATTGTAATGGCCATTGATACTTGCAACATGAAGTGGGGTACGTCCAAACTTGTCAACAAATTCAGGATCTGCCTTGCCATATTCAATCAATACTTGAACACATTCCAAATGACCACGTTGTGCAGCAAATCCAAGTGGAGTAGTACGCAATGAGCTCTCCATAGCATCCACAGTAGCACCTGCATCAATCAATGCTCTACATGTTTCTGCATGACCGAAATAAGCAGCATAATGAATAGCACGCCATTTTTGACGAATCATGGTTTGATCAGCAAACTCGGTAGCCGGATAGTCTCCCTTGCTCATGCACGTGATCAAGGGTCGAATGTTATGATGTCTTCCATATCGGGCAGCTTGAATCAAAGGAGTGATGCGAAACTTGTCTGCTGTAATAACCGAGAATTCCTTGTCGATCAAATATTGAAGACAATCCGGTGTTTGACTTGCTGCTGCAAAGTGAGCAATGGTTCTACCATATTCATCCAATTCGGCAGTTTCAGCAGGTGTCAATTGTTCAAAGAGCTCCTTGAGAAACTTGTTCGAGGGATGAATTGCTGCACATTGAACAGGTGTAATATTGGCTGCTTCATATGCCTTCTTCAATATCTGGTTACGTCGATAAGTCTCAAGCTCCTTATCCTCCTTGAACTAGATTAAACATAATATGAGTCACTTTTATACATAAAGATCATGATCCATTTATACTTACATTCAATACGTTGACATGAAGATGATTCAATCCAGTGCGATAACGAGGATCCTCGATAAGTTTTCCTGCAACTTTCCAGTTACCGGATGCAACAGTAAAGTAGAAACCTTTTCCTTCCCAGAAAGCTGCATAACCAAAGTGAGTGACAAACTTGCTGACACTAGCTGGAGTATCTGGATGTTGAGCACCGGCTAAAAGGGCAATATTGTTCATGGATTCGTTGAGACGGCTGATATCAATCTCCAAGGTACATCGTTGCTGATAACGAAAGAAAGCCGAATCGCCTTGACGGTTACCACGGGATTCATTCACTTTGCTATATAACAATGAATTAGGTCATTGTGTGTAACCATGGATATATTATTATTCCCATACCTGACAGCATGACCAAAAGTGTATCGACTGACATAACCGGTGGTGCTACCATAATTCATGTACTTGGATGGTACTTCGACACGCTTGCTTTCTTGATCCTTGACCAACAAATCAATCATATCCGTTTTGCCCTTGACAAGTGCTTCATTCAAGACGAGATCACGCCAATGTTGACAATCCTCTTTACTCCAGTGCGGTACTTCAGCAGTGTTATCCAATAACTCCTTCAATCGTCTCACACTACCACGTTGAATCACTTGACGATACACTTGAATCTTGCATCGTAAACAACAGTTGGTTTCATCCATAGTAATAACATCCTTATCATCCCAGTTGACACGTTCAGTCTTGCGTTGCTCACGTGCTTCAGCTGCCTGTGCTTTACGTGCTGCAATACCACGTAACTTTTTCGGTGCATTTGGTTTGGGAGATGCCTTTGTCGATCGACCACGCTTCTTGGCAGTGCCTCGTTCTTGACGTACCTCTAACGATGAATCGCTATCGTCGGCATCAGGTGCAGTGTCCGTGGGTTGAAATCGTAACATGGCACGAGTCTTTGAAGTACGCGATGGACGAGCACTTGTGGAGCCATTAACGTCATAACCTGATGTCGATTGAACACGGTCATGAAAGGCTTGCAAAGCTTGATCCGACTCAAGATATTCGGATAATTCCCATGTAGGCGTTTGTGATCCAGTACGTTGGACAAGGTAGTATGTATTACCCTGATAGTAATAGAAATAAAGTGATCAACAAGGAATAAAATGCTTTGTTTCATGCACACACTATTTACCTTGACTTTCTTAAAATCACGAATGGTTTCAATAGCAGCACGAGCTACTTGTTCAGTACCTTTCTTGTTGGTCTTTGTCACTTTACTACGCGCCGTGTTTCGAGTAGGCTGTCAATGATATTATTGGTTAAGCAGTCAAGTTGACATGAACTCTGTGATAGTGATCACTTACGAGCTTGTTGGCAACAGCTGGTTTGGCAATACTACGAGTGCGAGCCATGATATGATACACAAGGAATAAAAGAGAGAAAAAGGTGGTGGGGAACAAGAAAAATAAGTAAACTAGGATAGTCCTTTTATATACCAAGGTTGAGATGAGGCGCACCGCCACACTAATCTGATTGATTGATAGTAGTACAAGCTCTGTTGCAGATGTTGCCATGGCAACACTATACTCCCCACCTTCCATTCTTGGTATACCAAGCGGCGGACATGATGCAGCCAAAATTACCCCTTTCTCATTGTTAAACAACTGGTCCCATAATTATATCATACGTTCAAAGTTGTTGATTTGTGAACTGCGGAATTCACCATTAAACATTTCATTTTCTACAATGCTCGGTAGTTCTTGCGTACACATCAAACAATAAAGCTGATGGCATTTATACTTTATTGACCACTTTTTCTCAAGACAAGAATGGATACGATTGCTTCTAGTTGGAAAGGGCACAGACTGTGTGTTTTTTATATACCCAAGGATTGCTATCTTTACAACCGTCTCTTTGAACAACACTTTGGATTACTTTGTATAGTGAAATCACCCCATTTTAGCATAATGCTTATTCCATTCTACCGTGGCATCCATATGCACCTTAAACGATAAAGTGCTTCCCCACCTCTTGTACACACACATTCCCCACACAAATCCATCGAATGACATTGATGACGACAATTGTGTATTCAACTTATTTAAAGTTATCCTTCATCTTTCTAACAATACCAAGGACTTCTTCAGCAGATGCAGTCTTGTCAGCTCCAAGCACACGTTGTTGAACGCTGGGTTCTTGTACACGCATGAAAGGGTTGGTAAGTTTTTCGTTACGGATAGTGGATGGGGTGGTACAACCCACACGCTGTGCCCATTGTTTCTTTTCCTGGATAGCTTCATTGTCTGGTTCAATGTGTTCAGCAAACTTGAGATTGGCCATTGTGTATTCATGTCCAAAGTACATATTTGTATCATCAGGAAGTGCAGTAACGGTGCAAAGGGAATGCCACATGTCAGATGCTGTGCCTTCAAAGAATCTACCACAACCAGAAGAGAATACGCTTTTTGGCTTCTTGTCAGAAATCTCGATCGCTTCTTCCCCGTCATTACTTACCAATCCCCAGTGAACACAGCACGTTGACCATTGTCATCCACATAATAGCAAACATGATCCATAGTATGGCAAGGTGTTTTCAATGGTAGCACCTGTAAATCACCCACGGCAATAGGTTCCTTGTTGCGTACAAGATGATTGGCTCCTTCCACATTATCTGAACCTCCATAGCATGTCAAGTCAGGAATTTCCTTGAGTAACTTTTTGTTGCCACCGGCATGATCCCAGTGATGATGCGTAGTAAGAATACTTTAAACAATGAGATCATCATGACATCACAGCACGAATCCATCATCATCATCATCATACAACTTACGCAGTGAGCTTATATTGGGGATACGATTCTTTCAATGCTGCAAGGACTTTGCTAGGCTCCACAGGATCGACCACAGCAGCTATTGTATTTCGAAATGAGTGACGTTACAAGTGTGTTGGGCTGAATCTCACCTTGTTGTGTTTTTTCGTCCAGTAAAAGGTAAGAGTAACTGCACTGTAAGTGAGATTGGGTGTCATGACAAAGTCATTGCGTAAAACTTACTTGTCTTGAAGACATGGAACAGGCTTGACAATCATTTTTCTTGGAATGCAAGTAGAAAAGGCGCGTCTTGCAGGAAAAAGACGGAGCATAAGTAAGTGTGTGAAATCCAAGCGTGTTTTTTCGTCTTAATAATCCTCCAATTAGGTTACACCAGATGCTTTCGAATCTCGGCGCGACATTGCATGATTCCCGAATGAATGCCAGGTTGCTCAGGAATAATGGAAGGATATTGTGTTTCCCCGGTTGTATCCAAGTCAATGATAATATGATTTAGCTAGAACGCATATGGATCGTTGCATTAAATTTAATATGTCCCCTCATTCAATAAGCACCTCTTTATTCAATATGTGTCATAAAGAACGTTGATGCTATACAAGAGACAATCATCCACTCACGGATGGTATCAATGAGGAAACATGACCATGATATCTCGTTGATACCTCGTCGATACCTCGTCGATACCTATGTTACACATAGGCAATGGACTAGTTTAGTTGATACTCGTTGATATCCATGATGTTTTCTCGTTGTAACCATACTCTCTGTTTGAATACACCTCATGGATATCAACGAGGTGTCATGGTCATGTTTCCTCACTGGTATCACTCTTGTATAGATACTGTTTGCTACCCTGCAGATCCACGGTTCGCGCGAAGGCATCACTAGTCAAGATTATCATCGTTTCGTTTACAGAATAAAAGTAACGAGAATGTAGAATTGTATTGCGGGTATTGTAGATAACAAGTTTATATACATGGAGTGGATATTATATTTAAAACCTATTGCTTTTGCTTTTTCTGCCTATAGTATGCCGACTTGACGCTGTTCCATTTAGAGTAGCTGTTGAATAATCCTTTGGCTTTTCCTAGTTCAAAGATGGTTTCCCAGTTGAAAGTGCCGTGATCACTGTAGTACTTTTCAATATATTGCCAGTCGTTGGTCCCAGAATCATTAGTGTTATTTGGCGATGCAGTTGTTATTGACTTCTGTTGGTCGCTGATGATATTTAATATTGCAATGGGCTGGCATACTCGATACCCACTCAAGGGTGGTATAACTGAGAAAACACCTCGTTGATACCTCTGTTACCAATAGGCAATGGGCTAGTTTAGTTGATACTCGTTGATACTCATGATGTGTGTTCAAATAGAGAGTATGGTTACAATAAGAAATGAAGAAATATCCACTCAAGGTTGGTACCAGCGAGGAAACATGACCATGATACCTCGTTCAGCAAATACGACGCTCTATTATAGCTTGATTCCATGGATAACGACAATAGTTTATCATTCTAGTGTAGCTGGTAGACTGCATGTACGATTCCATTTCATTTCCTTCATGCTACAAGTCATCAAATATATGCTTTATTCAGAACGCCTAACACTGTCGCTGTCAATGTGTATATAAGCGGGAATGTGGTACAACATGGTGTTGCGTAATAAATTATGTTTGATGCGGGGCGCACTGCTTTGCTTTCGCCAACTTGAGTACCTTTTCTTCTCGATCAAATAATACAATGGCCTATGCTCAGGGATTCAAACGACTTCGAACAGAAGAACCTTTCATATATCCTAAGGAGAAGAAAACAAAGGTGGAAATGGAGCTGTAAGTGTGAATAAGAACATTAGCAACTGTGATCTAACATGTGCGATTGGCATGTAGACCTACTAGTACAGAGATTAACCACTTGCCAAGTCCAACACCATCAGTGGATACACCAATATCATCCTCTTCATCAGTACCATCAGCAACAAATGATACACCCGTGTTGCAATCATTTACCATATCCACAAAGACCAATGTTGAATACAACCACATTAATCAACTGCTGCGTACTGTGCATGTAAATCGATATGGCGATCCAGAATTAAATGAAGCATGGTGGCAACATCCAACTGATATCGACATGGATTATATGGACATGGACCCCACAAACACATACCAAGATATCAATGCTACTTTACGTCATGCATTCTTACAACGTCATCACCATCCTTGATATGATACCAACAACAACCCATTTTATATCATTCTCCCATCATCATCATCATCATCATTGCTTATTATCATTTGTACAAACACCTCTCGCATGTTCTGACTTACTCCTTCCCCTTTTTTTCATGTATAATACATTTGATTCTTTTTGCTGCAAATTATTAATCTGTATCGAAATAATTTCATCATTGAACAACTCATCCACTCAAGATAGTACACATATCCTGACTTGTCAAAAGAACTTGGTTACAATGATTGGCTTGGAATGAGTGTGAATGGGATACACCGTACAACATATCGCGTCAGCAATACTTGTTCATCTGTGAGCCGTTCCCTTAAAAGTAGCATTTCTCTTAAATATACTATTTGCGATCATGATTATCTAAATATCAGTGTGAGGATGTGAAATTCCACACCATAGAATAGTACCTTACATAAGGCAGTGTAACAATTAACTCGCGTGAATCAGATGAATATGCGGAATAGGGCACCTTAGAAATCCTTTCCCGTTCACTTCCCAGAAAAAAATGCATCACAAAGTGCGTAAATGAATATCTTGTTCGACAAGATGCACTGGCTTATTCTGCTAGTTATTGACTCCAATTCTATCATTGACAGTCAATTCTTATGATATTCATTCAACTCACATCGTGTACATCAATACCTGGTTTATTCCTGGTTTCAAACCATCATTGCAGGTGGCTGAATAATGATATTATGGTAGCACAGCTTATGTAAAGGATGGATGCACAGTAACACTCTGTGGCCACTCTTGGTTTATCCCCGCATCCCGCCATCTTCAGCCGAAAGGGAAGCAATGCAAATATAAAAGTGCGTGATGGATTCGTCTTCGATACAGATGCATTCGTTGAAAATGGTATTCAAGACATCATTTTTTACTCTTGCAGTTGCAATCACCTTTGTGGTAGCACAACCTTTGGATAACCGACAGGAACATGATGCCGATCAGCAACAAGCATTTGTCCAAATAGCAGATGATGGATCTGGATTTACACGCTATGGTAACCCTTACATGATTCGAGGGGCAAACTATTGGCATGGCATGTGGCTCGGTGCTGATGACTGTAACGGCGGTGATCGTAAACGTATGGAGAACGAAGTGCGTCAATTGGCCGATATGGGTATCAACAATTTGCGTATTATGGCATCTTCCGAAGGACCTGATGATCAGCCCTATCGTGTGCGTCCTTCCTTTATGCCAAAGCCTGGTGAATACAATGAAGCAGTATTCAAGGGTCTTGATTATCTATTGGACACCATGGAGAAATACAATATGACCGCTGTCAGTAAGTACACAATCACAGTATCATTGTGATTCATTGAATTAATCTGATTTCTTTGTATGACAGTGACAATGAACAACTTTTGGCATTGGTCTGGTGGGTAAGTATATATACATATGATATGTTTGGATACTATAATGGATTGCTTACATCATGGTATTGTAGATTTGGCCAATATGTCGCTTGGATTACTGGCAATCAAACAATTCCCTATCCTGTTGGTGACACTACCTACGATGACTTTACCCAGTACGCAGCACGTTTCTATAATGATAGCAGCGTTGCTCCCAAGGCACAAGAAATCTTCAAGAATCACATCAAGACCGTCCAAAACCGCGTCAATACCATCAATGGCAAAACTTACAAGGATGATCCTGTCATTATGTGTATGTAGTATATGATCAAAAGGATGTTGATGTGCTCATTGATATGTGGTATATAGCATGGCAGCTTGCCAATGAACCCCAACAGGGCCCTGAATGGTGGTTTGAAGAGATCAGTTCGTTCATGAAAAAGAATGCACCCAAGCATCTTGTCAGTGCCGGTCTCGAGTCAATCCTTGACAAGTATGATTTCGATCGTGCACACAAGCACAAAGATATTGATTACACCACCTGCCATCTCTGGGTTGAAAAGTAAATACGCTGAAATGAAGGGATCGATTTGTAAGCTCACATTCTTTACCATAGTCGAGGAATTTATGATCCAGCCAATGTCACGACTTTTGCTGATGCTCAAGCTGCTGCCAAAGACTTTATCTCAAGCCGATCTAAATGGGCAAAGACATTAAGCAAGCCCATTCTTTTGGAAGAATTTGGAATGGTAATATACACTGCTGATGATGATCTATCATATTATTGACATGATGATGCATAGGCACGTGACGCATGGCATAAGCCTAATGATCTCGAATACAAGTACGATCCATCCACACCTACAACACACAAGGACAAATTCTATCATGATATCTTTAAGCAAATCGTCGCTCTTGCCAAAGATGGCGAATTCAGTGGCAGTGGTTTTTGGGCATATAGTGGACAAGGCCGTTCCTCAGATTATCCAAACAAGTACGGCATGGTATTTCTCGGAGACCCACCTCACGAGGTTTGTTTCAAACGAGCCATATTGTTATGCTGGAATGATTTGATTAATGATTTGGTTTACATAGCCTAGAGGATGGTACAGCGTTTACGACAAGGATACTACCGTCAAGGTTATTAGAGATTACAATGCCGAGCTTAAGAATCTTGAACATTAGATAGCAATCTATGATAATATATAATAGATGCTTTTGGGATCGACATGTTACTTTTGGGGTTGTAGCTTGACATTGTGAAGCATCAAAGTAAAAAATAGCCCATGTGAATATTATCAGGGTAATTTCTCACTCCGGTATCCGGTCTTGTGGTACTTGTTGCTCCACATAAAGATTATCTCTGGTTATTTTCATCCAGGGGCACATACCGGATGCTTGTCCAAATATGGTCTCGGGAAAGAAGACCGTGGGAAACCAAATCCTCATGTGGTATCCACTGGCAAGTATAGATGACAATGAGCTTCCAAGATACTTGGGCAAACAGAGTTTACATTTGTTTTCATCTGTAGCTACAAAAAAATGAAGGAAAACAAAGGCATGATTTAGCTGAGATGTTCATGGTTCCCGCTTACTGTGGAGAGCCATTTTCCCCGACGAAGGATATTCTGCATTAAAAATCACTTTTCTGATTTCCGCACATACCAAGTATATCTTGTACCGACAAAACTCTCACAGGCTTGAACAAATCAAAGGCTGCACTCTGACGACTCACTTTTGCTGGCTCAATCATATCCTGTGTTTACCCAAAACCATGCCAATCAGTGATCATTATCCTATTCATGGCATGTTGTACATGCAAAATCTCCCAGTCCAACTTAATCTCGTAAATGTGCTTAGATTGTCGACACCATCCTCCCTTCATCTTTCAAAGTCCAGCCATACAGGTTGGATCTTGTGTTGTATTTTCACACGCATCGTGTCTTGCCATCCGATACCTTCCCTCGTCTCTTATGATCGATAAGGGGTGTGACATGACATCAGTTACCAGCTACCAAAAAAAGCAAGAATGAAGCTCATGCACCACACAAATCTCAAACCTTGACCCTCGCATCTTTCCGATCGCAAGCCATGTGCAACATGGATACCCGACATCAGACATAGTTTATTATCATTGCTTTCGTATCAAGGTCAACCTGATGGTTGGTTATATGTATTGTTGATATAAACAGTGCAGTAGTAGGATTCAAAGTGCGCACATGACGTAGTTTCCAAAACAGCGGCCAGATATTTAGCATTGATGCTTGTGTTACACAAAAATGCAGTGTCATGCCTGCGTATAAAACTTTGGTGGCCGCGTGGCCTTTTTCCTTTACTCTTTTTCCATTTCCCTATCTAAATTTTATCATGACTGTACAAGAGACCTATAAACTTCTCAAGAGCAAGAAGGTATCCATTATTGGTGTTCCTTTCAATGGTGGCCAACCCCAAGAAGGTGTTGAAAAGGGACCCTTGCGCCTCGTTGAATCTGGACTTGCTGCACAACTTGAAGAACTTGGATGGGAAACTGAATATGAAGGCAATGATCAAGTTGAAAAGTTGCGTCCTGAATCCGATCCTGTGGTGAATAACCTTCGTCAGCCAAAGTTTGTATCGGCTGTCACTCGTACTGTATCTGACCAAATCTTGGAGCGTGCGAAACAAGGCAATTTTGTTCTCACGCTTGGTGGTGACCACTCTGTTGGCATTGCTACTGTATCCGGTGTTTTGGGTGCTTATCCCAACGCATGCTTAGTGTGGGTGGATGCACATGCTGTAAGTAAGAATAAAAAGGAACCAAATATTTGTGCTTGGATTGGGTGGGAAGTCAATGGTAGGCTTATCTGATAAAAAAAAAATGTAGGATATCAACACACCTGAAGCTACTGAATCAGGCAACATTCATGGCTGTCCTCTTAGTTTCCTCACTGGTTTATCCACCGATCATCCCGATTTCCAATGGGTCAAGCCCTTGTTAGATGCCAAGAAGCTCGCATACATTGGTTTACGTGATATTGATGCTTATGAAAAGAAGATTATCAAACAACTTGGTATCCCTGCTTATTCTATGCACCATGTGGATAAGTGGGGCATTGGTCAAGTTGTTGAGAAGGCACTTGATCAAGTCAACCCCAACCGCGACTTGCCTATCCACTTGTCGTTCGACGTTGATGCTCTTGACCCATCCGTTGCTCCATCCACTGTAAGTCTTCAAAGGGTGTGTTATTGATTTGACATGGCATCTTACACATCAATTCTTCTAGGGTACTCCTGTACGTGGTGGTTTGACTTTCCGTGAAGGACACTATATTTGTGAAGCTTTAGCAGAGACTGGATTGTTGGTAGCTGCTGATATCATGGAAGTGAACCCTGCATTGGAGGATGAGAATGCTGTATTCAAGACTGTTCAAGTAGGCTGCTCGCTGGCTCGTTGCTGCCTTGGTGAAGCTTTATTGTAGATGATCCTATTAGATACCTTCGATGTAATAACCATCCCACTGTATAATCATATAAAGACAAAGTATGTATTTATTACATCGATTCAAGTTGTGTCACTATCCTTGCTTTTAATTGTATGCTACCCATCGTGATTATTATTCCAATTCCAATACGTCGATTCACGATGCTAAGGAGTCGTTGCTGATATTTCCATGCACTTGTTATATCCAGTGGTAGTTGCTGATCGTCATCATGACAATTGCTATCAAATATAGCATCATGGAAGCTGGATATTATGTCATACAGCTTCAATAAATGATCATCAATCATCGTTTTGTGGCCCAAGTTCCATATCTATTTACCTTCATCAATGTAGATCATAATACAAAATCTCCTGTAAGAGCATGATGAAACAACAATGATGAGGCAGTTCATATTTCTTGCAGCTAGATTAAACTGATGCATGTTATAGTCGATGCCAGGACAAATGAGCGTCGACTGTGCCACGTACGCTGTCATTGTTCAAAAATGCATCGCAGCAAAGAAACTCTGTATGTGTCATAGTTCAATTCGAGTGAAATCCAGTCGAAATAGAACACATGAAAGCGCAATCCATTCATTGCACACAACCCCTATATTACACGCACTTGACCCTTGCAATCCATAATATGCGACTTGTAACAAAGTGATGAGAGCCATTACGTATAGTTTGTGATTGCATGAAATCATTTTTGCTTGATAATACTACACGTTGATATATGCCATGTTTGACGGGTTATTTTTATATGTCATTAAGGACTAATATCTAATGATAGCTATTCTAGGTGCTACACTCGAATGGGTCGTACTTGTTCGGTCTGATAAAAGGACACAATAAGCACCCCAAGCCCACAGTGGCCGACCCATCCATAAGAGTGCATAACGTCAACAACTCCTCCTACTACCTCCCACTACTTGCAATACATGATTCCCAATCTACCACAGGACACCGATGACCAGTCTCACTTCCAATGGTTAAGGCAGTAATCCTCAAATGCAAATGATAGGGCCTAGATAGGGCAGACCACACTGTCGCAC